>JAHSUH010003778.1:3242500-3440000 GCA_025388415.1 Cynanchum wilfordii | reverse complement strand
ATGAAGTCTGTGGAGAATTTTGAAACGAGGGATAAATCATTGGGCTTGGTCCTTGCGAGGACATTATTGTTTCTAAGGCCAGAACATGAGTATCCTCAAATATATTTTTTAAAAAAACTACAAGCCCAAGTAAACTGTTTTTGAAGCACTCTGGTTTAATTGATATTTAAAACTTGATCTCAGAATTATTTTTTCTACTATATTTATTTAACTCGAAAAAGGGTTAGTTTGACTATGAATATAGAAACACAATCCCTAATTAAAATTTATCTAACCCATGGCGCAAATTAAGTTGGCAAAGATCTCTCTTGTCTTAAATGAGGTTGAAGGTTTAAACCTCAACTTACGTATGTTGTTGTTTAAAATTCGGGTTAGAACTTCCTTCCGAAAGCGACCCAACCCGGCCGAATGAAGGATGTGGATTTGGCTTAAATGTGCCATTCAATAGTTTAGATCCATTTAGAACACCCGATGCCAAAGAAAAATTAATCATCTAGGACACTTTGTGCTATAAAAAAAAAATTAAAAATTAAAAATAATATTGAAGTGTGGGGTGGTGGTTGTCACCTCCTTCTTTAATTATAACTATAAGGTTGAGAGTTTGATCCCTACCCATAAAAATGGAACACACTCAATAAAACGAATGATATTTATTATATATATTAATGTAATAGAAAATATAGTAAGCTCAATATCTTTGCTTATTTATCTCTTTCTATAAATAAAATAAGTTCACATATTTGTCATTTTTGGGTTTGAAATCGGATCTGACAGCACTATGATTGAATTGAGTATTGAATCATTAACCTTTAGGTTGAGAGCATGATTGTTGACCACTCAGCCACAACCTATTTGAACACATATTTGTCATTTTTGTAGAGTATTAATGGTGCATATGCTATGGCTTAATTTGTGTACACTTTTCAAGCTTCTTTGATTGTTAGTCCATTCTTTCATCTTCACACCAAATTATTATTTCTCAACAACTCTTGCAATACTTATCCTCCTATTTTCATATTTTCTATTTATTATGTGAAACCATTGATGAAAAGAATATCGTATTCAATCCTCAATTTATTTTTGTTTTTAGTTTTATGTTTACTCCATTTTTTCATTGCATTATTTTTTTACTTAAATTAACAAAAAAAATTTCACTTAATGATTATTCCTTTTTACTATTTTACGTAAGAAAGAATCAAATATTGGTAAGAAACTCTCTGGCTTAACTAAAATTGTGATATTGAACACTTACTCATATATATAATCATTTAAAATTTGGATCCAAAACTTACTAATGCAATGAAGTTACCCGACTTGAATACAGTTAGTGTCATGAACAAAATTTTTGTAATATAAACAATGATATTGTCCGAGCATTTTATATAACATCTCTTGACTTAAAACGTGTAATTAAGTAATTTAAACTCCTACGTTATAACCTTATTCGTAACATAACAATAATTAATTTCGAGGAATAAATACAAATGGTTACATTTACTTAGTCAAACTTTTTCAAAATTTTCAACCACATGATAATCATTTGATGACCAAAAGGGGCCACAATTCTATTATCTGATAGAATTATTTCAATTCTAAGGTTAATATGACATGAGAGTTAAGGCTTAAAATCAATGCCTAGGGTTTCTAAAAATACCTAAACACTTAGGGTAGTTTATGGTAAACACATACTTTTCTATAGTTTTTAGGGTAAAGTATTTTATTAATACCTTTTAAATTCTAGAATCCAAGTTTAACACCTAAACTATTTTCATCGCCCTAGCGACACTCAATCTTTTAAATCGTCCGGAACTTGCACTTCCGTCCAGTTTGGTCGTTAGGTCAATAATTTTTCCGTCAAATCCCCTTTTTCACTATGTTGGGTAGGGGCA
This sequence comes from Cynanchum wilfordii, assembly GCA_025388415.1. NCBI lineage: Eukaryota > Viridiplantae > Streptophyta > Magnoliopsida > Gentianales > Apocynaceae > Cynanchum > Cynanchum wilfordii. The sequence goes on along the minus strand of JAHSUH010003778.1, from coordinate 3,438,111 downwards.
TTTTTGTCCAAAAATTAAATAAAAAACCCCAAATTTTTTATAAAGGGTATTTTTGTAATTTTCAATAAAAGCCCTAATTTTTTTCCTCTTCTTCTTCTCTTCTTTTTCCAAAATTTATATCTTCTTCTAAAATTCACATTTCTTTTCAAAAATCAATTTTTTTTTTCAAAATTTAAATCTTTTTCCAAAATTTATATCTTTTAAATTTATATCTTCTTCCAAAATTCACATTTCTTTTAAAAAATAAATTTTTTTATTTTTCAAAATTCAAATCTTTTTCCAAATTTATATCTTCTTCCAAAATTCACATTTCTTTTCAAAATTCAATTTTTTATTTTTCAAAATTCAATTTTTTCCCAAAATTTATATATTTTAAATTTATATTCTTCCAAAATTTATTATAACTTCTTCCAAAATTCACATTTTTGTCAAAATTCAATTTTTTTTTTTAATTTTTCAAAATTCAAATATTTTTTCCAAAATTTATTATAAAGGGTATTTTTGTAATTTAAATAAAAAACCTAAATGCCCTAAAATTTCTCTCCTTTGTTGGCTCAAAGAAAAGAAGAAATCATTTTCGAATTTCCATGTTCATGTAAGCAAGAAAGAAGGGACAAGGTCATAGAGTTTGACACAAACACTGAAGAACAGAAAAATAATAGCAATAATAACTCCAGTTTAGTGTGAAATCCGCACAAAAAAAAAAAAAAAAAAAAAAAAAATTTCGATTCATTGATGATGTCGACATCAATTTCTTGCCTTTAAAATTTTAAACAAATTTCCCCAATTTCCCACCGCCCAAGTCCCGTGACCAATTGCTGAAATTGAAAAAAAGTAATCGGGGTGAGCAGAGATTCCCCGCCGCCCAAGTCCCGCTGAAATTGAAGAAAAATAATCGGGGGTGAGTAGAGAAGAAGAAGAGAGAAGAAGAAGAGAAGAAGAAAGAAGAGAGAGAAGAAGAGAGAAGAAGAGAGAAGAAGAAGAGAAGAAGAAAGAAGAAGAAGAGAAGAAGAATTAGAAGACAGAAGAATAAGAAGAAGAAAAAGAAGAAGAAGAAGAAGAAGAAGAAGAAGAGATGAAGAAGAAGAGAGAAAAAGAAGAAAGAAGAAGAAGAAGAGAAGAAGAAAGAAAAAGAAGAAGAAGAGAGAAAATTTTTTAGGGCTTTTAGGGTTTTTTATTGAAAATTACAAAAATGTCTCTACCCAACATAGTGAAAAAGGGGATTTGACGGAAAAATTACTGATTTAACGACCAAATTGGACGATTTAAAAGATTGAGTGTCGTAGAACGACGAAAATAGTTTAAGTGCTTAAACTTAGATTATGAAATTTAAAAGGTGTTAATAGTTTTTATTGCACTAAAAAAAGAAAAAAACTACAAACACAAGTCTAGAAGAAAAAGAAAGGTAGTAGCTTTTCCCCAAATTAGAGGAAAATGTTACAATCATAAATGAATTTTGATATTGATGTTTCTCTAACTCCAGATAGTATCAACCTTTATAAACCCTAAATTCTTGAGCCATTTCTATACCATCTATTGAAATCTATTAGGTATGAATATTATATATATTTTTGAAAGAATCTGTCCAAAAAGTTCATTTTCAATATGTCTAAAAAGCTAATTATTAGCCTTCAACTCATTCTCATTAGTTATGATTGAATTGTAGAATAAATGAGATATAGATAAGCCACATTTTTATTTACCAAAAAAAAAAAAAAAAAAAAAAGAAAGAAAGATAAGCCACATTTTTGTTCGATATTATTGAGATGATTGATTGAAAAATGGAATATAAAATTTGAATGTATATATACATACAATTTTTCTTGATTTTATCTCGATCTTAAAACTTGACCTTAATATAAACGTGAGAGAAATTCAAAATATTATTTAATACTTATCTTCTTAATAATGAAATACGTCTCTTGTTTCTTGAAAATGCTTTTCTTTATAGGGAAAGATTTGACTAAATTTCTGAATTTAAATGATGAATAACTTTCTTGATGGTATATAATATAATTTAATTAATCAGATTTCACTATTTTTATTAATTATTGGTTGATTCAGTGACGCATGAAGGAACTGAGCTTAGTAGAGGGAACCACGGTTCGATCCCCCACAACCACGATTGAGAGGAGTTTAAAGCCGTAATCCTTAGACCCGCTCCGAATCCGAATTACTCGACCCGTGTTGGTTCGGATACCGGATCCTTATGAAAAAAAAAAAAAATTCCACTAGTTTTTGAATTTAATTATTTTGTTAATTGTCAAAACCTTCATCATGGAGAAGCAGCCTTCTTGGAAAGGTTTTTTTTTTTTTTAATGTCAAATCATGAATTATTAATACCTAATATTAGGCATATACAAAGAAAATATAAGAGGAGAGAGAAAATGAAAAAAAGAAATATATATATATATATATATATATTTATGATGACCATATATTATTTCAAGATCCCATCAATTTCTGAAATTTTCTTGAGTACAGAAAAGAATTCCTCTTGTTTTTCTCCTGCTAGTGTTCCATTCAAATCGGAAATTGCATCTGTTATGTCTTCAATTATGTCCACTATGACTCCTTCAATGCCCCAAAACTTCTGCACATATACCACTTCTGGCAAATTACTGCAGAGTGCAAAAAACTTTCTTAAATCATGTTGAAATTAATCAAGTTTTCCTGCTCATGTTTGAAAATATGCAAATTCTTCAGGGAAAACTTACTTTAATTTGCCATAAGTTAGGAGGAGAAGCTCTGAATCTTTGATTTTGAGCACTATTTCTGGATTTCTTATTATTGCTTTAACATCAGAAACAATACCATGTAAACTGCCTGCCAAGCACAACTTCATGGCCTCTTCCATGGAGTTTCTTCTGATGTCAGTAAATATTTCTGTTCCACCTTTGGTTATCAAGAATACCTAAGTAAATCGAGTGAAACAATAAGTACTGAATTCTTGAATTAATCAGCTACATATATATACATATAATGATTATAACCAGGAGGAAAGAATCATACAGGATAGGCCGTTTGAAGTTTTCTCATTAATACTGCAGCATCAGGATGGAAACTCGAGAAAATGATAGGTTTATCCTTTGCATATTTTACCACTACCTGATCCATGGAAGTTTATGAAAAAATGTAGACATAGCTCGAGCATTTAGAATAAAGAGAAGTAGAACCTGAAGAACTAGTTGAAGAAGATGAGCTAAGATATCTTCTTTGTAATTAACTTTATCATCAAATTTCAGTTCAATGTTGAAACCTAATGATGAATGATTATTCACTTTCTGGAAAACCTCTTCCAGGGTGCATAAATGATCATCTACTTCAACATGCCACTCGAGCATTTTCCCATCATTTGTCATCTTGAATAAGGGCTTTCTGACCTATTAATTAGATTTTCATTAATTTAGGGGTTAATTGACATCAATGGTTTCCATGGAGATTGCAAAAGTAACTACAAATTAAATTCTATTACCTCAGCAGACATTTCCTGAGGTCCATATGACTGAAATTCTTCCAATGTTAGGTCTGTGACTCTTTTCTTAATTATTGCACCCTGGAAACTCGCATTAAGCACGCATTATTGTTGAAAACTACGGATTTGACAGAAAACACAGGATCCATTGGCTAACCTGCTGCTTGCTGTGTATGAAAATGTCGTGGAAAATGACTGGACATCCATCTTTTGTCACCTGAAAGATAGTATTTTGATGCCAAAAATTTGTCACAGGCAGTTTCTTTACACAACTCACTACATAAACAGTAAGTTAATTTCGTAATGCTAATGGATTATTAAGCATGGAACTCAAAAATGTTCAACCAACAAGGGAAAAAACAGAAAATTATTCTCTGGGCTGTTCCAAATTTTTACCTGAACATCGAATTCAATAAAGTCAATATCTAATTTGGCTGCTTCATTGAAAGAAGTGATTGTATTTTCCCTGATAGCTTTCATCCTTGGATTTGAAGATTGTAGTATATTCACCCCACTCCCTCTGTGTCCCATTATCATAAACTTCTTGTTTGGAAATTTACAGGACAACCTTTGATCCTCGTCTCCGATGACAACATCTGTGCTTCCTAGTAAAACAAAACAAAAGAAAGAAACCCATGTCAGAAAATCAATTGGGAAAAACCACAACATTGTCAAGAATTAAAGAAAAGGCAGCAAAATCTGACCTTTGGTGAAGCTGCTAGGAGAAATGGACAATGTACCATGTTCTTGCACGAGATCACGGTGATTCAGAACATCTGAAACACGTACAGCCTTGAGACCCATTTTGACTACCTGCAATGAAAGAATGCAGGTAGACAATGGTGGATGGGGAAGTTTTAAGACAGAAAAATAAATAAAGTTTCATAGGTATTAATAATGTCTTGAACTAATGGACAAGATGTAAATAATGAATTCAAGAACCAACCAAAATTTCTGTGACAGCAAGAAAAATCCGCTTAACGTGTATAGGTTATTAATTAACTTGTGCCACTTTTCATATATATATATATATATATATATATATATATATATATATTTTTTTTTGTTTTAGATTGTTATAGAAGAAGCGACCATGCAAGAAAGATTTTTTCGCTAGAAGTTTCTTATGATGATTATTTTTGGCTCATGCATGTCCCTTGCAATTCCCAGATTCTTCTGAACCTTACACGCATCTTCTTTCTTTGTGGAGTAAACCAAATTTTTAGGACAACATGGGCCTTCATGTTTTATCATAGGAAAAACAAAAATTTATTCATAAAGAAACCCTTTGAAGATTGGATGATAGAGAATATGGTTTAAATTACATAGTAAACGACATAACAGGGCTTTTTCTAGAACTAATTCACGGGTGTGCCTGCTCTCCAAATCACCGAACAAGCCAAGAAGAAGAATTTTCAATGGAGAAATGAGTGTTGGAAAGCTTTTCCCAAAAGGGATCTACCTCGATCTCGAATTAGTCAAAACTTGAAATGGCTATTACAACTTGGCAAATAAGGGTTTCCTCCTTTGGCTTTGTGCAAGAACTGCTTCTTTAAGATCATCAGATAAAAGAACACCAGAATTCCATGTGGCAACATAGTCTAATCCTTGATCCAAAGTGAAGTCTCTAGATTTAAGCAACACTGCCTTAGTGCCTATAACAGCTAGAGGAGATTTTGCAGCAATTCCTGCAAAAATTTTCAATCATCAATCAGTTAAAGTTTGCTTCTGGCTTTATGGTGGAATCCCATCATTTATTTTATTGAAAAACAAATTATCTTCCAAAACTCAAGTCAGTTTATACGGTTTTATAGTCAGAACTGTTAAAAACCTGTTTTAAAATGTGGTCACAGAGTAGGAGTGGATCAAACGGAGACAAGTTTTTAAGTGCAGTGCAATAAGGGTACATTACAGAGCATTCCAAAGCATCTTATATCAATCCCACTACAGGTTCAAGGGAATTGGACATTGCAAATTTGGCTTCAGATTATAGAAGATAAGGGTCGACATTCAGATGTGAAGTACACAAAAAGGAAAAAGTTCTTGATTTACTTGGCCCCTCTTACATCCCTTTATGAAACCAATAAATTTTTTTGAATTTCTTTCCTAAGTTGCTTCATATTCATCATTGTTATCTAGGAGTCTGCAAAGAACTGTCCATATAATCATAATAGTAGAGAATGTGTGCACAATCTTAGAACTGACATATTAGGCAAAACAAACATCTAGTGTCCACACAAGAGAAAAGCAATGATACCACAAGAAGAAAAAAGTGAAAAGCATACGAATTCCTGATCATTTAAACATGTGTTCAATTTTGATACTCATAAATTAGTCACATCACAAAAGCATCTAGATTCCTCCATATATTTCCAATTGCATACCTGCAAAGAAGCAGAAACAAAAGGAGAAGAAAATACTGGCATTCACAGTTGTAAAGCAAGTCAAAAGATAGTGCCGCAAATCTAACTTAAAGGTCCACATTCAATGTCCGGCTACAGATATCCTGGCCCTCATCCTTTTTATCCATGAGGAGAATCAAATTAGTGAAAAAGGACAAAGAACAAATGGTGAGGAAAACTCCCTGGAAGATCAGGATGCAGGAAAGTTTTCTTCAAGAGGGATGAAAATTCATTATGGCAATTGATGGATAAAGGATATAATCATCTTTGAAATAAATGAACTTTTTAAGTACAAAAACCAAGTTGATCCATCAAGAATGAAATATCAAACAGTTAAAACAGTCACAAGGTAAAGAACAAAATCTAGAAGAATTCTACAGTCCCAAATTGATTAATTTCTTGAAATCCAGCTCTGTAATATAATAATAGGTCAAAAAGGATAGTTCGGAAAAAGTAAAAGTAAGTAAAAAACTTTACCTTCAGCAACAGCCCTAATCCCTTCTTCCAAAGCTTCCCTGGATGGATAAGCCATCGAAACCAAGCCCATTTCCTTAGCCTCCGTGCCGCTAAACCTCCGACCCGTTAAGGCCAATTCCATCGCGTTTCCATACCCAACGATCGCCGGAAGTCTCTGGAGAGTTCCCAGATCGGCAGTAATCGCCAAATCAACCTCCTTCACAGAGAAAAAAGCATCTTTTGTACAAAATCTTATATCACAGGCAGTGATAAGATCAATTCCCCCACCTATACAAGCACCGTGAACGCCCACGATAACAGGCTTCCGGCAATTCTCGATAGCCGTAATCGCGTCTTGCATAAACTTTATTTTCCGCCGAAATTTCTCCGCCGTCCGGCCACGATCGGGCAACAACACGTCATCGGAAATAGAACCTAACGTTTGCAAGTCGATACCGGCGCAGAAGTGCTCACCGGCGCCGGAAAGGATAACGACTGCAACATCAGGGTTCTGATCAAGAACTGATAAAGCTTTAGGAAATTCAGTGAAAAAGTCCCATGACAAAGCGTTCCGGTTTGAGGGTCGATTAAGACACAGATTAAAAACTCTTGAATTAGGAGAAATTTGGCTGATCGTCAAAGACTCGTAGTTGTCAGTGGGTTTATCTTCCGCCATCTTTTCTTCTCTGCAGTTGCAGTGGCATTCAGCAGAACATAGGAAAATGAAAATGGGATATTTTCTTTTTTTTTTTTTTTTTTTTTTTGGATAAGATGAAGTAAAAATTCCTAACCTTTACTCCGAGTTAGATAATTATTTTAAAACAAAAAATTACTCCTTCCGTTTTTCACCTTTCACACGCAAATATATATAATGAAAGTAATTAATGAATTTAATTCAAAGTTTATAAAACTTTTAAATTTATAAAAAAAAAAAAAATTTATGTGATTTATTTAATAAAAGAAAGTGTAATTAAATTATTATTATATATATATAATGTGATATTCGTGTCACATCGATAAATAAATTTGTAGTAATATATAAGAATGAACTTAGTACCTATAGTTAATTTAAAGTATCATTTTGATACAATAAGGACAATACCAAATCTAAATTATAATATAGATAATGTAACAAATAGAAAACTTACATTTAAACTTTTTCATAACTAATGTACCATAATTATGTCAAAACCTTACAAAACATCCCACGTTATTTAGATGTACAAAATTTTGAACATCCCACGTTTACACCTGAACTTGCATGTGTTGAGAGTAAAATCATATCAACGACAACAATCACTTCCAACTAACCCTATAATAATATTAACTTTTTTTCTTTTTTTTTTTTTTTTTACTACAAAATTTACCTATGATTTTAATTCTAAATTAATATACTTAGGGTAAAACAAAAATTAAAAATTAAAATAATATACATTATACACATATTTTAAAATTTTTAATAATAAAATAATAAGTATATTTACATATTTAATTTTGAACATAGCTCTCTTTGACTACATCTGCATTTGTTCTTAGAAATCATCATGGTATTATTTTAAGGGCTTAAATTAATCAATTCTTCTTCAATAATTCGTTTTGTTTGCGAAAATGTAATGAAAGTGCCTATCCAACTCTTTACTATTCTTGAAGAACTCAAGATGCCTAAAGTTTGGATTAAGGGTGGCATATTGCAAGTGGTCCTGACCCTTCGAGGACTAAAATAGTTTGGCGATTGGCCTGTCCAAAAGAACATCACGAAAGACAGACTTTTCTTGTATAATCACCCATTTTGGTCGATTAATTGTAATTTCTATATTCATAAACTTGTCTCTTGGACTAGAAACTCTAATGTGTATTGCAAACTAGATGTAACTACCATCCTCTCGAAGGTTCTGTGAGATAAGGGAGGAACTGATGTACCTGTTGAGGATGTTGATCCCAATAATACATAATTTATATTCATCAAGAAAACAAAATATATTTTAATATCGAGAAAGTATTGATTTTGTAAAAGTGAGTTAAAAAAAATAAAATAAAGGTCGTACTCACTCCTTTTGATCGATTACTTATAGTTATCGTAATTGTAATTTATATGCTCACAAACTTGCCTCTTAGGACTAGAAACTCTAATGTGTGTGGCAAACTTGATATAACTACCATCCCCTAAAAGGTTCTATGTGATAGGGAAAGAACTGATGTACTCTTTGAGGATGTTGACCCAGTAATGCATAATTTCCATTCATAATAATAAAAAAAAAAAAAAAAAAAAAAAAAAAAAGGAAAAGGTCCTACCGGGAGTCGAACCCAGGTCGCTGGATTCAAAGTCCAGAGTGCTAACCACTACACCATAGAACCTTAACGTTATAAAATGAGGTATTATATATATAAATATATCTAAATATAAGAACATTTGCATCAGTACCCTTTTTGATCTTATCAACTAATAATAATAATACAACCACAAAAAATAGAGAATTAAGATAAGAAACCAAAAATTTGCCACATTGGATGCTGAGAATGATTACATTTGTTTAAACTTATTGCATGCATGCAAAAATGTTTTGGCAAATTCATTTCGATCTTTCATCATCTAGCTAATTATATATATATATAAACAAATGTCAATTTTTGTAATCAATTGTTTGCATCATCACCACCTGCCATACAAATTACTAGATTTTTTATCTTCCTTCCTTTTCTCCCTTTATCGAATTGTGGTTTTCAGTTTTCCTCCAAGTAATCATCACCATCAAGAAAAGCTTTTCTTTTTTTTTTTTTTTTTTCTTCTTCTTAATGAACTTCCTTATCCAAGTAGCTGGTTATTTTCTTCCTCTCATCACAAGCTAATCATATACTTCTTATACCGCTATCAACTTTTGGTCCTTTCAAATCACGATAAGCAGTACTTGTCTCTCTCAACACACACACACATATATATATATATATATAGAGAGAGAGAGAGAGAGAGAGAGAGAGAGTTGTATGTATAATTGTAATTATAATTCATATTATATATAAACATCAAACTTGTTTTTGTTTACCAAACAAAATTCTGAAAGGATAGAGACCAAGATTTTCCATATGGACGCACCTATATAACTTTTACTCCTTTTTTATTTCTACTTTTTTTAAAAAGAAGACAATGCTTCTTAAAGGTATTACAATCCCTTTTTGAAGTTTGTTCTTTATATTATATATATATATATATATGATGGTCCATAAAATTCTTTTTATTACGTGGATCCAACAATCAAATGTTTCCGTCAGTCTCGGCATGCATTATTCTCATCCATATATACATATTTATCATTAAATATAAAATAAATCTAAACACTGTTTTCACATAATATAAATAAATAATTGTTAAATATTTGAGCGTATAGTCTGTCTTATATGTATATATAATTGTATCGTCAATTCACATGTCTGAGAGCTATTATATAATCCAAAGTGCTAAATCTATATATTAAATCATGTTAAGCACGGTGTTATGGGAAGGAAGATTTAGTAATTCATAATTGTACGAACCCCCCAACCCCATCAACCCTCCTTTTTCCTTTTTTCTTTCTTTTTTCTTTTGTTTTTTGGTTCGAAACAAATAAGATGCATGGATGAGATGTTTTTTTGACATTTAACGTTAAGTGGGTGGGAGGGAGGGAGGGAGGGAGGGTGGTCGGCCGCCTCCCTAAAAAGTTTTAGGGTTACTTTTTTTCTTAGAAAATTGTTCTTTTAATTGGGTATAAGTCAATTAACTATACTTTTCTATATCTTCTAATACATCTTCTCTTCTTTTATTTCATTTATTTGAGTTAATAGTGTGTGTCTTCTTTTGAAATTGCTAATCGAGTATTCAATTATTAATTGCTATACTAATATTGGATTCATTATGATTCATTTTGTAATTAGGTATCTATCGTTTGTTCAAAAAACGTAAAATTTTCTGACATTACATAGAATACGGTATAGGACAACATATGTAATTCAATTGATCAAATAATTTTATCACCAAAAAAAAAAAAAAAAAGGTTTAGTCGGCCAAATAATCCAATCAAATCAATCTAATTTTCCAATTAAGATTAGGAAATTAAAGGTAGGATTAATTAAGTTATAGTTGGTTAAAATCAAATTAAATCACAACTACTTTAATTTGCTAGAAGCTGGTAGGTTAACGATCAAAACTTGGAACTAAATCAAATGACACATCCATATAATTCATGTCATTCGTGGAGAAAATATTGTATCTTCTAATATTAAATTTAAAAAGAAAATCTGTGTGTTTATATACAACGTTATTTCTATGTCTTTACATGGGAATCCATATTGCGATAAAATCAGTTTGGGATAGAAATTAATTAATGTGGCCTAATCATATCTTATCAGTCTGATTTAATTACTCTTTAATTACAATCAATCAAATTGCAAATTTAATTAGATCACAATTTATTTATTTTATCAGATTCATAACCCACATCCATAAATCAATTTGTAATGGAAGAGAATAATATATATTGTGTATCTAATGGAATGAAAGAACTCATGTGGGTTCCAAAACAACATTCCATTATATATATATATATATATATATATATATATATATATATATATATATATATTATGTAAGTGATCACGGTCTTATTTATGTTTCAGTTATGATTATGAGTTCGAGATATTTATAAATAAAAGTAATTAATCTAACCTAATCAAATCTAATCAATTAACCGTTTATCACAATCAATCATGTTAGCATCAAAGTATAGTTAGTTGTAATAAATTTACCATTATAATTAAGGAGTGTCGTTAAGTTATACTAAAATAATAAACTAAAAGGGATTAATTAAATTAGGTAAGCTTTCTAAAATAATCAGTTAGTCCCAAATTAAAAGGATAAGGTAGTTGAGAATTGATTTTCAAATGTAATGAAGTTAAAAGAGGTAACATTAATTAAGTTTCTATATTTATGCATTATGTGTAAGAGTAAAGCTAAATATATGACCAACAAACTTAATTTTGTTTTGAATTCAAATTCTGCATACGATAAAAAATAGGGGTAGATCTACCTAGTTAGTGTAGGGAAAAAAAAAAAAATCAAGAAACGATCCGAAAGATATTTAAAGTTTCCAAAAGATATAAACTCACAAATTTACTAGAAATATATCATAAGATATGATTCACCAAATAATGAAAATAATTCTATTTATAGTCCAAACATAAAACCCTAATATCCAACTAATACTAGAAAACTAATTAAACACAAATATAAAAAAAAATAAAATTGCAATCTATTTTCTCGAACTTTGAATTAGGTCATCACTGTAAATCTAAAATAGTTATACCACACGCTCTATTACTCTTTATAATTTATGGTTATACTCTAAAAAAATGATATATAAGCTAATTTGTAACTCGTCATACATAAAAAAACGAGATTTATTAAACATAACTTCATACTATTAGTTTGAGTTTGAAATGATTATGATGAGATATACAGAAACAATGCGTCATAAATTGAATTATAGTTTGTGATGATTGGAAAAAGTGAGAGGATGGATGCTCAATAAGAAGAAAACAACATATACACAAAATCATCAAAACAAAATGTAAGTTCATTGTACAAGTCTCCTTCCCCAATTTGCATCTGTTACAATCGTGTTCGATTGTAACATATCTTGTATGACATCAGCCACTATATAATAACAAAACAATTCAATCATTACTGATACATACATAATGTAAATTACACGTGGAATTTTTTTCAAGAAAGGTTTCCAAAATTTGTGATTACCAAAAAAAATACGGTTCATTTATATGCTACTGTCAAGAATTTCAATGATTAAATGTGAAAATATGATCACAAAAAAATAAAATAAAATAAAATACTCTCATGTGAAAGGATTGAATTCAATTTCTTAATTTTTTTTTTTTTTTTTTGCTACAAAATTTAGGGTTTATTGAATCCCTCCAAAATAAAAATATCCTAGAAAGAAAAATTAAATTCTTGTGGTCGCAGTTTCTTTGTGGAAGAAATAGTCAAACCTTCCATCTGGAAACCTAAGCATAGTAATTATTATATCACAGCTGGTTAGTAGGTTTACCGTACGCACGATGTAATTACATATATATATATATATATATATCTTTCAATTTTAAATATATTAACGGTAAAACGCATATTAGATGAGATATTGAGAGAAAAATATCAATGAATATAATTTTTTTAAGGTTTTTTAAATGTAATGATTCGAAAAAAGAGTATCGATTCTTCTCCTATGTGACAAATATAAAAAAGAGAAAAAGTGTATATATATATATATATGTATGTATGCATGTATGTATAGTGAGAGAGAGGTTGCAGATGGAATTTCTTTCATTAAGACAAGTTAATTTCCTATATAGGGTCAAGGAAAAAGATAGGCGAATTGAATTCCTTGTCCAGGTGAACAAATTCAATCAATTACTTGTATCAATGAACCACACCATGATTAATGTGGTTAAATGTCAATGGTCCTTTTTGATCGATATTTATTTTATATATATCATTTCAAGATTTTCACTTTAACCTTCTACTTAAAAACCCTTTACAAACTCAATTAACACATCTGTATTTAAAAGATAACACACATGTTTATATATATATGTTTTATATATGTATATATAGATATAGAACCAATCTAAGTAAATACATATCGTACTTGCACGTAAGCCAAGAGTTCCCCTAATGGAGAAGTTTTAATTTACTGCCACCCGCGTCAGCATTTCTTTAATCTTTGGAATTATTATTTTTTTTGTTTTTATTTTTTTATTTTCTAGCGCAGAACAGTATTTTTAGTTACTGATCAGAATTTAATCAAACACGACCATACAATCAAAGACGTAAATGAGTTTTTCGATGTTTGTCGTCTTACAATTTTTTCTTTTTTTCATATATATATATATATATATATATATATTATATAATTTTTTTGCATGGATGCCTGCTCTGCTTGAACATTTGTGGCCATATAACAGGTTATCCAAAAAAAAAAAAAAAAAAAAAAAACAAAACACACACACACATAATTTCATTTGATCATTCATGAATTTTGCTGTGTATTCTTCTTATCTGGTACTTTTTGATGGCACGCAATACGTAAAAATAAAAACCCGATCATATCATTGATTATTATTATTATTGTTTTGTTTTGTTTTTGAATTAATTTGCAAGGCACACACACACCTAATATATATTGAAGGAAAAAAAAAAGAAACAAAGAAAGAGATTTGAGGATCAACTGGTAAGAAAATAAGCCAAGTGTTCAGTGTCCCATAAAATTGGGCTCCATCTATGTCTGAATTGAATTTAAGATCATCACACAAAAATAAATATCAGCCACTGATAATACGCTAATAGATGAATATATATATATATATATATTAATCATGCATGCAACTTATCAGAAGGCCTCAATTATTTTCTTGACGTTGATGCTTCGATATCGGTTGTGTCATCATATTTCATACATATCAAGTTCTATTTGAGTGGGATATGACCCCTTGCCCCCACCCCCATCTCCCTATGTACTCTCATGTTCTCATTCTTACAGCAGATCATATGGTTAAAATTATGTTCATCATCATGTCACACTATTAAGTGTTACAATACAATTATAAGTCTGATAATAATTAGGTTTAATAATTTGATAATCGTTTTAAAAAATATAACGAATTTCAAATAAAGGTTTGAAATATAATGATTAAACTATAAAAAAAATTTTGTCAAGAAGGCATAGTTCAGTCGGTAGCAACCTCACTTATGACTTAAAGGTCATGAGTTCGATATACAACCTCACTTATGACCTAGAGGTCATGAGGTTTGAGATACATTAGGAGTTAGGATTCCTGGTCCTAAAAAAATTTATGTTTGACAAGTTTAGTCCTAAAATATATTTTTTTTTCACTTTTAAAGTTCCAAACTTTTTTACCTAAGAAAAATAAACTTCTTCACGAATTTCATCAAAACTTTTAAAAATTTAACCTTCTGTGTGGTTTATTGAATAAAAGGAAAGAGTAATCAAGTCATTTACATTAAATATCTTTTTATATATATCTTTTTATCCTTTCGATAAATTTTAAATATTTTATTAAAAATGACTTAATTATCCTTTCTTTAATTGATTAAAATCACACAAGCAGTTAAATTTTTAAAAAATTGACAAAATCCATGAAGAATGACCTTAATTTTCTTAAGTAAAAAATTTAGGGAATTTAAAAGTGAAAAATATATATATATTTAAGACTTAACTTGCCAAACATAAATTTGTTTGAGACAAAATTCATCAATCTCTCCTTTTATATATATATATAAAGAGAGAGAGAAACAAGGTAAAATGTACAAAGCTCTATTAACTCCACCATCAATTCAATATAGGTTAGTACAACTAAAAAAATATGAATATTTCATTCGTAATTAAAGATAAAAAATAATAATAATACAACATTCACAATTTATCTACAATTCCAATAATTTGAAAAATCAAAACCTACATATATTGAATTTAATTTTAAAAATATGCTTCGATTTTTTTCTTAAAGAGAAGGAGATAGTGTTACTATATATAGGGTTGTGATATGTATTTCATATTTCTATTATTGTAGATAACGTTAAAAAAAATGCATCAAGAAATTTAGAGTGATAAAATATGTGGCATTAACCTAAAAGAGATAGATATTATATTTAAATACAAGAATTGAAATATATATATTATTAATTAGTTCTTACATGATATTTATAGTACACTTTCTCATTGTGCTAACTGCCACGCCAGAGCTTATTTTATGGTATTCTTACATTTTTTTTTTGATACCCACTTGGGGCGCCCGATGTCCCCACCTTATTTGGTGAGACTAATCCGGACTCGGCCTGCGGAGGGCTCGCAGGGGTCAACTCTTACTCGAGGGTGAGAGCTTGACTCGGAGCTTTTTAACATGACGTTAACCACCTCATGGGATTCGAAACCTCAACCATCCGCCCTGGAGGAAGTATTAGGAGTCCGAGCACCAACTCCCTCGAGCTACCGGGTTGGTATTCTTACATTTAAGTCTTCATTTCATTTACAAAAGAAAAGAAAGGATAACAATAATTATTACCTTTGCATGTGAGTTGTTGGGCCAAGACTGGTAGTTTATTGATCTCATCTTACCTTCTTTTTTTCTTTCTTTTTTTTTTATTTTTTATTATTTGTGTCATTTTTTAAAATTTAATTTAAATTTGAGCATTTGCTGATAAAATCATGAATATAATAATTAATATATTTTTTTAATAATATTTAAACCATATGTGTATATATATATATATAGTATAAAGAATGTTCTACATTTTCTTAGAAAAAAAGAATGAATGTTCTACATTTATCACATATACAATATATAATACACTCGAATTATTTGAACAAACATTAAATCAAATGAGAGTCACATACAAATAAAAGTCAAATTTTAATTAGAAAAGAAATGATCAAATCAACTCAAACACTATAATTTTATTTGTGTAAATATATTGTAACTTCTAAACGGAAATAGGGTAAAATTAGATAAAATTTCTCTGTTGCTTTATATATACACATAAATATAATTACCAAAAAATATATATAATATATATATATACACATAAATATGGGTATGCTAGTGTCTGAGTAGGTAGTAGAAAATTGGTTTTACCAGTTAGGGTTAGCTATAAATAAATAAAAAGGAATAATAATAATAAGAATAATAATGGTGGTAGTGTGGGGAAGATTTCTTTGATTTCTTTTCACGTCTATTGATGAACTAGTTGTGTTACGGGAGTTTTGTACACAAGCTATATAAATCTCATAGCAGAATCATCAAACTTTAGACAACCTCCACCTAGCATTCGTACTATGGTGCCAAAATTCACAAACCAACAACAACTAACGACATCTATAATATATATAAATATATATTTCTATGTAAATATGTCTCTGTTTATTATTGTTAATGTGTCATTATTTTTTTGTCTTAGTGCCACGTAAATATATCATTCATATATATATATATATATATATATATATATATATATATATATATATATATATATCTATAAAAAAAAAAAAAAAATTATTGAGAGTAACCGAAGTCATCTAAAGTCCACGTAGGCGAAACTATTCGAGGTAGAGTCCGCGTAAGACCTAACACGTGGTCTCGGATAAGATTCCACCGAGGTCTAGCCGGCGGGGGGGGAGAATACAAAACGTTCGAGCATGACCCTCGGCCAGAGATTCGCAGGCCTCACACTCACATTAAATGCACCTGACCCGACACGCTCGCTAGGAGCAACCATTGCAGGATTGTCCAGGGACCACAACATGTGTCACTTCCCGGTTGGCCATGCTTCTCCATAAAACGGTAACACACACTCACACACAAACTATGTGAAAGTCAAATATTCAGTATATTTTTTCAGGTGTTTGGTAAGGGCCGTTGGAGCTATTCTTCCCGATCGACCCTCCGGCACTGTTGCATATATTCCGATTTCTAACTTGATCGTCGGAGAGTCAACGCCGGGTACACACTCCCCTCGAAATTTGGCCTTCTTGTAGGATCCCTGTCAAGGTGAACAGGCCCACGGTGCTTACGTGGAAAGATCATTCCCGATGATATATATATATATATTTCTCTGCTCAGAATTCGGCTCCGAGAAGAAGAATTGTAAGAAGAAACAAGATATTTGTATATATATTACTACCACCATTTTCCTTTTTTTTTTTCTTTTTTAAAGAAAGAAGCTAAAAATAGAAGACATATTGCGAAAAATTTAACAAATGATGATTGAAGAAAGCCGAAAAATAAGCATAAAGAAAAAAAAAACTAGACATTTATGACGAAGCAGCATTATTCAGAATTTCAAAAGATATTTTCATTTTTTGACACATGTTTACCTTTATTTACACCATCATAATTAAAACTTAATATATATATATATATACACATACATTCTATTTATTTATAGGTAATAAATAGATAACACGTAAAAAATAATAATAATTTTACAATGTGACAAGTAAAAAGATCATATAGTTAAGATGATAAGTAAAAAAACCGGAAAGAGAAGGTAGAAATATATATATATATATGGAAGGGGAAAGAGGAGGGGGGGGCGGGGTATGCAGACAAAGCTGGGGGTTAGGTGGGCATGTTCTCCACCTCGAAAAAGAAACGGCTAAGAAGGTTTCCGTGGAGAATTTCACGTGAAATGAGGGGGCTGATGAGTGATGAATAATAGTATAGAAAAAAAAAAGGTTGAATGGTTTTGATGGCATGAGGTAACGTAAAATATCAGCGTCACTCTGTTGCCAGAAGTCTGGTTTGCGTGAGTTCTTGACATAAGTCCCCCAACAAACAATCTTAGATAGCACAAAAATGGCTTCTCTTATGGCCGTTAATCCTCAGAATTGTCTGGAGAATTTCAGGGACTTTGTTTTCTTTTCTTTTCTTTTCTCTCATGTTGTTTTTTACTACAAGACAACTTCTTTAATTAATTCAATAACCCGAGAATAATAATAATTTATAGATACAAAATCATCTCTAACATGAGTCCGAATAGTTAAAACGGTTACTGTAGTGGCCGGGTATTGTAGGGGTTAAAACACATGCAATAAATATTTCTGTCGTTTGAGGTAAGAGAACAGGTATGGGAATAGGGGGGGGATTGTTATGATATGGTCACGCACCAGAAGGGTCCGTGAGGTACACATAATTTATTTAATAATTTTAATAGATAAATAATAATAATAATAAATAATGTGGCCGTTTTGCAAATGATTTTAGGGTACGCCACCTACTAGGATTCCACTTGTCATGCAACAACGACGAGTTCGATATGTCCACACTCTCTCTTTCTTTCCCATTATAAATACTCCTCATTCACTTCCCCTTTTCCTTCATTCATCAATCATTTTGCATGAGCTCAACTTGAGAACTAGTTTTTTTCTTCTGGAATTCATCCCTCCTTCAACAACAAGAAGAAAAATATATTTTTTTCTAAAAAAAAATACATAGCTCCTCCTCCTCTCTGTATATACATATATAGAGAGAGAATCCCTAATTGTGTTTCCACAAGAAGGAGAGAGAGAGAGAGAGAGATGGCCTTCTTTCATATTCACCACCCTTTGGAGTTCGCTTTTGGTATATTGGGTAAGTTTCTTTTTTCCATTCCGTTAAATTTCCAGTATATATTGTTTGTTTCCCTACCTTGATCAAAACAACCTTAATTACTTACTCAATATACACTCATTTTCTGCATGATCAACCTTCCATGGCCACTTTACTAACGGTTTTTCTTTTTCTTGCTTCTTGTTGTTGTTTTCAGGTAACTTCATTTCAATCTGCGTGTTCCTTGCTCCAATGTAAGTAATTAATATATATGATCAAGCTAATTTTATTTCTGCAGATCTGAAAAAATCAAACGTGTAAGTAAGTAGGAAGAAATTAATGAAATTTTTTTTGTGTTGTTTCAGGCCGACGATGATAAGGATATGTAAAGAGAAGTCTACAATGGGATACCAATCCTTACCATACGTGGTATCCCTATTCTCAGCCATGCTGTGGCTGTACTATGCCCTTCTCAAGCAGACTCTTTTACTCATCACCATTAACTCCCTTGGAATTGTCATCGAATCCATTTACATCTTCATTTACATTCTTTACGCTGCTAAAGAAGCCAAGGTACATATATATATTTTTTGTATGTGTATGTGTTTTGATTAATTAATACTTACTTGCTTACTTACGTACGTACGACGATGTTTTACAGAAACAAACGACGAAGCTATTGGGTATACTGAACGTTGGGATTTTCACTGCAATTTTTCTCGTCACCTACTTTGCCTTTCACCAAGACCACGGTGTTCGTATCTCCGTCGTCGGATGGATTTGTGTCGGTTTTGCCGTCAGCGTTTTCGCTTCTCCTCTTAGCATTGTGGTAATTACTTAATTAATTAATTAATTAATGGTTAATTTTGATTACTTAAGGTTTTTTTAATAATTACGATGTACGCACGCAGTTCCAAGTAATCCGAACACGAAGTGTAGAGTTCATGCCATTTACTTTGTCCTTCGCCCTCACAATAAGTGCTGTGGTTTGGTTCTCTTACGGCTTCCTACTTAAGGACATGTGTGTTGCGGTAATAAGTTATTATTATACTCATCCATTACCATAACTTTTATTTCCATATATATTTGGATATTGGTGTAACTGACTGATCCATGGATTCATTGCAGATACCGAACATTCTGGGATTCATATTGGGAGTGCTACAGATGTTGCTGTACGGTATATACAGAAACGCGAAACCGATTGAAGTAGTGAATGATGATGAAGAGAAGAAGGTGGCTGCAGCTGAACAACAGGGGATAAGTTTTGTGGTTCTCGGTAATGAAGTTCATCCCATTGATTCACTAAGAAGCAGCTGTGACAAATCTGAATCTGATGATGCCGTTGCTGACTTGGAGAATCAAACAGACGTCCATCATCATGATGATGATGATGAAGAAGAAGAAAGAGTAGTAGCAGCAGCAAGAACACCAGCTGAACCATGTGGTATAGCAAATGTGCAGGTTGATCCTGCAGTTCCAGTACTGATGGTCTGTGCAGCTTAAAAGAAGTTTTTTTTTTTTTTAAAAAAAAAAAAAAAATTATAATTTTATTTTTTCACCTTTTTTCCATTTTTCTCATATAATATATATATTCACTCTCCTTTTTTTTAACTTATTTTTATTTTCTCTTTCATTCTGTCTTTCTCGATGTAATTTGATTTTGTAACGAAAGCAAGAAATGATAAGAAAGGTTTTTTCTTTTTTCTTTTTGGGATATTTCTGTATGATTTTGATTAGTACCACCTAATAATCATGTCTATATTTATGTTTTCAACTGTACAATCTTTTTCATTCCATCCACACATAATAAAATCACACAAACCAAAAAAAAAAAAAAAATAGGAAAATAGGAATAAGAATAATTATAATAATAATAAATTGTTGTACGGGAAAATACAAATACATATATATATATATATATACATTAATAATTATCTGTATATGACATTACGTTACACAAGTTTAGAACATCCTACACCACACCCCTATTGGGAGCCCTTTGTATTATTGAAGAATATTGGTCCAAGATTTCAAGATCATTCTACATACATATATACTTGAAATATATAGATATATATGGAAGCTGTGTTTGATAAATACTGCCAACAACATAAATTAAATTTGGGGTTGCTTATGCCTGATGGCATTTCTCTTTCTCTAGTTTTTTTATTTTATTATATTGTAGGAAAGTTCATAAATATATGAGACAAAGTTACGGGAATGATCTAGAAATTCCCTTGGTAATAAAAATGAAATATAAATGCATATATATATATATATATTATATTGCACATGACGTACATGATAGGCAGAATTAATTTGTCGCCAAACTTGTCAAGTTTATAATTACTTATAAGCTTATAGAAGATGAAAAATTCAGAAAAGAAAATATTAAAAAAAGATTTAGTTTTTAGTTATAGTAAGTTAATTCAAGTGAAAGGAGTTTAGTTCTCTATATGTAAAAGTTTCGAGTTTGAATCTTATTTATGAAGAGATAAATATAGGTAGAATTAATTTGTCCCGAAACTATCTAGTTTAGAATTACTTATAAACTTGTAGAAGATGAAACATTCAAAAAGGAATATATAAAAAAACAGATTTAGTTTTTAGCCATAGTAAGTTGGTTCATGTTAAAGGAGTTTAGTTTAAAATCTTTAATCTTATTTATGGATTCAATCTATACGTAATAATGTCTCTGTGTATTAGAACTCTTATTTATGGATTAGACAAATATATGCAGAATTAATTTGTTTGAAAACTGTCTAGTTTAGAATTACTTATAAACTTGTAGAAGATGAAACATTCAAAAAGTAATATATAAAAAAAAATCATATTAATTTTTAGTTATATAGTTTAGAATTACTTATAAGCTTGTAGAAGATGAAACATTTAGAAAAGAATATATAAAAATATATATATCTAGTTTTTAGCTATAGTGAGTTAGTCTAAGTGGAAAGAGTTTAGTTTTTCATACATAAGGTTCGTGCTGCTTTTTTGGGGGGCATATATGAAAGAGCTTTGCTCACAATAGGAGTAAGATATAACTCTACTTCGGTTTAATTGGAATATAAAGTGACTATTAGACACGAAAAAATTAAAAAAAAATAAAAAAACATGAATGAAACCAAGATGTAAAAGAAAACATATGTTGATACGTGAAGATAATGTTGAATGAAAAATAAAAAAGGTGTCGAAAAAGTGGTAGAAAACATCGTGGTTTCGTACAAGGGATATCACAGATAACACAGTCATATATTAAAAGAAGAAAATTAGTTTACAAACGAATAAAATGAAGACAAAAAAAAGAATAAAACAAAAGAAAAAAAATGATGGAGCTTCTGTTCCGCTACAAACAAAAAAAACAGACCAGAAGGGACTGTATTAGAGTTTCAAACAAAGTTCTTCTCATACACCCCATTTTGTTAAAAATCAACATTTTTTATATATATATATTATGTGTACGTAATTCTTGATCTTTTTTTTTATTATTATTAATTTGTGCATGAATGAATTTCTTTTAAATCACTACTACTTTGAACTTTGATTGATTTAGATTTTATCTGGATTGCACATTGAGAATCGATTCACATGCTTCGACTTCTTGAAATATTAATAATATTTTCCAGCTTCACATGATAGGATAAGATAGATCAATCAATAATAATTAAGTAGAGAAAAGGTGGCAAGATAAGATAGATATAGATATAGGAATGTATCAACATCTGTTATAAGGATGAACCAATTAGTTAGGTAAACATGTTACAGAAGAAGAAGAAGAAGAAGAAGAAGAAGAACATGATCATTTTCAGACAGTAGCAGATAATAAGATTGTTTTGTATATCAGGAACTTCTATCCATCTGTAACTGTAAATGTACACTCTTTCTTCTTCTTTGATCTTAAAGAAAAAAGGGGTAAGAAGAAAAATTTTTGGTCCCCTGTGTTTCTGGTGAGACAAGATCATCATCATCAATGGTGTTCAGAGACTAGGATTCTTCACTCCCTTAGCAAAAATGGAACTGGTAAATGATGGCCAAGGTGGAAGAAGGGACCTTTTTTTTTTTCTTGCATTATATATATGTGTTTGTATTTGTGTTAAAAAGACCGTTTTCTACTTCTGCTACTACCCATTGTTACCATCAAAACTGCCTTGAGCACTTTGTCTTCTTTTGTCACGCCAATTTTCACCCCACATTTTAGCTTCTGCAACAGCTCTTTCCCTTTCCAAATCCCTGTTTAACATTCTTGCAGTTTCTCTAGGGGAATCTTCTTTTTCGGATCCATCCAAATCCCATTTCCGTCCAGAACCTCCACCTCCTCCTGTTACGCCATCTTCGTTCCGTGATATTCTTGCCCCTGTTCTCTCGTCTCTGTTTCTTCTGTCATCCTTGTCCCCAGCTACTCTGTAATTGTGTCCTGGTACTGTCCCAGGATCGTATGCCTGATTAGCTAGATAAGACAGGGCTGTGACGACGTCTCCTATGAGAGGACGGGCAGCAGCCTGTTCTTGAATACACATGGATGCCACTGCTAGAGCCTGGTACAGACCCCGCATTGGATAATGACCTTGTAGTCGTGCATCAGCTAATTTTGCAAACTTTTTTCGGTCATTGAATAAAGGCCGAGCCTGCAATTTCAAAGTTGGAAATATATTCACTTCAGAAGACTACATCAAAGAACATGACATTTTCAATAATTTCAAAAGCGAACTTACTTACCCACGCAACAAGATTTTGTTCACCCTGGGGTCGAGTGCTGTCAATAGCTTTACGCCCGGTTATTAGCTCCAAGAAGACAACACCAAAACTATAGACATCTGATTTTACTGTCAGTTGGCCAGTCATAGCGTACTCAGGAGCACAATAACCATAAGTTCCCATGACCCTTGTGGAAACATGTGATTTGTCTCCAGTAGGACCAAGTTTTGCCAATCCAAAGTCAGAGAGCTTAGGAACAAATCCTTCATCCAGCAGGATGTTGGATGACTTAAAATCTCTATAAATAACTGGTGGATTTGCCTTATCATGAAGATACTCCAAACCTTTGGCTGCACCTGCAGCTATCTTCATTCTTGTGTTCCAATCCAATGGTTCTTTGTCCGGGGGAAGATCTGTAAAAGGTTTATCCAAGTTTTTTTTACAGTAAAGTTACAATCAATTTTCAGAAAGCAAATGCAAAGGACAGCAGTTTAGCAGACAAGAATTCGACGGTGATTTTGCAATAACAAAGACAGAACACATTCACATGGACTAGAGAACAGGTACACGCAGAGCTACAAGATAAAGATATTCAACCCTCTAGCTAAAGAATACCAAATGCCAACACCTGGACGCTACGAATGATAACCACCACAAGCAAGAAAACTGCCACATGTGAACTCTAAAACACAATAATAGCCAACATAGTCAGTAGAATCTTAACTGCGGGAGACACCCCACTTTCCGACAACAATTCACAAACATCAACTCAAAGCAAAAACCCAACAACATAGGGGGAAATGTTTCTTCATTATGAATGAAAAATAGTCAGTATCCATCAAAAGATCTTCTACTAGGTAGGGAAAAGGGGTAGTAGGATGCCACGTTTTCACTTTGTCCTCAATCATGGTAATGGACAAAAATATATCCCAAATGAATACATGCATGCATGTGTTGGATATGAAAAATTACCTATTATAATTTGGGATTGGGCATTTCTTTTGAAGAAATTGAGTCTGAACCAGTATTTTTATTAGTTATTCCGTAACACTGGGTTGGCAAAAGGGGTAATAGAAAGCACCTTTGCAATTTGTCATTTCTCATGGCAATGGACAAAAATAGATCCCATACTAAAGACATACATCTGCTTGATATGAAATTACCTATTAAAATTTGGGATTGGCCATTTGTATCTCTGAACTGGTATTTTTATTAGTTATTCCTTAACACTTTTTGTTCATTTTGAAAAAATGGAAAATGCACAGCTTGGAGAAAGATGGGAGTCATGGAATGCATTTTCAATCTCAGTGTCATCAAAAGGTGCAGCCATCAACAGACAGCTGCTGTGGATTAATTCAGGGTTCAAGTGATTATTACCTCAGTATAGCTTTTCTAGTTTTCTAAGCCACCTTTTCCTTTTCCACGTAATTAGTCTCTATTCAAAGGACTGTCTTGAAATTCAGGATGCATGTCAAGCAGTGAAGACAAAAAGGGGGGAAAAAAGGGCAGAAAATTAGCAAAACTCAGTCTATTGTCAACTTCAGAAGGTGCTCTATGACCTGAGCTAGTTGGAGTCAGCCAGAGAAATTAGATCTCAGCAGCAATTGCACACAGCTGAATAAGTCACTAGTTCTGTTACACTAGCTATTACTCAAATCGCAAATCACAACCTTTTTCAATTGGAACAAGGAATAATTTTCTTGGAAAAAAATTTGGATTCAACCACACAATATAGGGCATTTACTTTGATAATTCTTGTTAAACTGGACATGATATAACGCAAGAACCAAGAATAATCAATCAATACAGCAAGAAAACCATACCATGTAGGTGGTCTTCCAATGAACCCGAAGGCATGAATTCATAGACAAGTAGCCTCTGGTCACCATCAGCACAGTAGCCAATTAAGTTCACAAGATTAGGATGATGTAAAAGACTCAGCATAAGAACTTCAACCAAAAATTCTCTGTTACCCTGAAGTCCATTTCTATCTAATTGTTTAACAGCAACAACCTGTTTGAGATCAAGCAAGACTATTATTAACACCGAAAATTTAAAACATATATAAATAAAGGTTCCTAAGCACCCAGATCCTGTTACGGAGAGCATACAGGGCAATAAAACTCTCGCAGCATAAATATGTTCATTTTTTTCTGGGGAAAAAAAGTTTATAGTTGCTTATTAAACTTCACATGATCCAACAAAAAACAGAGTATTAAATGTTGATTTGGAACCTCCAATTGAACATTACTCAATTTAAGTCCGAAATTTTACCAACCAACAACACATGTCACAAATCAGCTTCTAAAAACTAAGTGAAGTGTAAGTATCAAGAATTGAGTTCCATATATTGGGGGAAAAGGATAATCAGAGTAATGCCAATTTAACTGCAAATTACCTGCCCTGATGGAAGCCGTCCTCTGTATACACGCCCAAATCCTCCTTCACCTAGAAATGACTCTTGCCTGAAATTGTTTGTGACAGCTGCAAGCTCACGAAAAGTGAATGTTTGTGCGGCAATCTGAACATCAGGTAAATCCTTTAACCCAGCTAATTCTTTCCTTGACCCAACGGCGTTTCTTGCTTTTGATCTATCTGCTCCTGCAAGGAGCCCCAATAATTATTTCCACATCCAGTACAGCAAACAAAACCAAGTAATGAGTTCTATAGTTAACCATAATAACAGTAGAGCTTTAAGACATCTTGGAGAGACTAACAGACCATCATAGAGCTAAAACACAGTTCACAGATAGACAGCCATATCTTTTTTGATCAAAATCTACATCAAGACAACCATAACAAGTTGAGATAAACAGATCATGATAGAGCTAAAACATACAAAAGTTCCAAGATTGCTCTTTCACTTCAAATCAATTGAAGAAGCAAAGCATCAACCGTATCAAATACCATAATTTAACTTTTTCCTTAAATATCAATCAATTCAACTACAAAAATAATTATTTCACTAGAGATCCCAATCGACAACTCATTTAAAATAAAAAAGGGGTAAAAGATAAGCATCATTCTTCTTCAACTCATATCACATCGTTGTGAAGTCTATATAGATGAATGGAAAGGATATGAAATCCAGATACATACATCTCTCTAATAGCAGGAAGTCAATCGAAGTCATAGATGCAAAAAAACATTTCATAAACCAATAAAACCCAGATCAGATCAATCATGGATGAGTTAAAATACAAATACAAAGAAGTGACACTAACCAGAAGATAATCTGGAAATATTAGAGGGAACGGCCGGGTGGACTTCTTTTGGGCCGTCTCTTTCCAACTGGGGATTCAGCTTTTCCTCCTCCCTCGAATCAAAACAAGGAAAACAACCCATTTATCAAGCACCCCCAAAAAGAAGAAAAAAAAAAAAGAATCAAACTTTCTGAAACCCTTTGCTCCAAACTTGCTGATGCAACCCTCCAAAAGAAAAAATCAATCAACTTTCATGTTCCTAAATCCAATCCCCGAGGCCAACGTATCACGGCATGATTGATAGAGATATACAAGTCTCAAACAGGCACCCCCTAATTCTTTAACTAATTTATCTCTTCACCGATGACAAAAGGCACAAAAGCCAACGATAAAAAAGCAGCAGCAGCAGCAGCAGCAAGAAGAAGAGGAAGAAGAAGAAGAAAGATTAGGAAAAAGCTTCTGGATTGCTTTGGGTGAGGAGAACCAAAAAAGGGGCAAGAAAAAAAAAAAAGTCTTCAAGATAATTACTAGCGAGTGTTGTTGTGACAGAGCTATAGCCGGCTTTGTCGTCGGCTTTACATCCACGGTTAGCTTTCTGATTCTCTTCTAGTGTGTGTATATATATACATTTATTTTTATATATATATATATATATATATACTTGCACAAACTGTAGATACACACACATACATTTAACTATTTCTAATCACTATTTCTAATCACTATTTCCAATTCCATACTTGCCTTGGCCTTTGACCACCACAACGCAGTTATTACACTTTTTAGTATAGACCTAGTTGTAATTTTGGACACCACCCACACACCCTATAAAATCTTACCAAAAGTATTCCAAGAAAGTTATATATGTATATATATATATATATATTATAGATATAATCTTTGTAATCTTGTTTTGTGTTTTATTTGTATTGCGTAATTTTGTGTTATATGAAATGTTTGTTTAAAATTATTCATTATTATATATATATATATATATATATATATATGTGTGATAATAATAAAAAATATATATAAGATATTATTTTTATTCACTAAGTTTATTTTCAATTCTGAAGTGTTTTTGTTTCATTTGTATTTATCATTTATTGATATATTTTTCTTAAACTCATACTTATTAAATTATTTTTATTAAAAAAATAAAGATAAAAATATGTTAATTTTTTTAATAGAACGACACGTCAATTTAAAATTTATGTTTTCTTGAACATTTTCCTTTATATACATATAAAATTTATTTATGTAAAAAAGAGTAATTTTCAATAAAGTTAGGGACTAGGTTGTTAGAAGAAGCAAATGATTTATTAAATGAATTTGATTATTATTGTACTAATGAAGGTGTGTAAAATCTCTTAAAATATTTTTTAAGATATTGTCTAATATTGTTTAAGACATTAATAAACATAAGACTTGTATTAATTTAATTAACAGAAAAAAAAAAAAGAGTTTGTATTTTTAATGTTCTATTAACCCAAGGTTTAAAATTTTATATTTAAAATTTATATTGAATTGTGAAAAAAAAAATATTAAAATACTTTTACTTATTTGAAAGAATAAAAAATATATGGACATGTCTTTATAAAATTTTTAATTTAATTATATTTTTTATTTATAAAAAATTTTACAAATATTAATTTTTCATGTATGTTAATTAAATTGATGTGTATTATAGTTAATTAAATCTTTATTAATATTTTATAATTATTAACTTTTTCCATACAAAATGTGTTATTTTCCCAACCAGTAATTTTCAACAACTAATTTCCAATTACCTAAATTAGGCCATAATAGTGTCATTAACACAAAATAATTGATATTTTTATATGATTTATAAATTGAATAAAAAAAAACATGATTACAAAAGTATAACATTGTAATATTAAGTATGACTTATTAGTTTCTTTTTTTAATAAATAAATAAAATAATGTACAAAATTTATGTTCCGAGTAATAAAAAAAAAAAAATTTAAAAAAAGTGTGAGCTTTAATGAATTTGACCAAAAACATATATAAAATATATGATGATAAATTTAATGCACATTTAGAAAAATAATAATAACAATAGAAATATTTGGTCAGGTAATGCCTGCCTATGAAATTACACCAAGTTCATTCTGGAAATGCATCTGTCACGGTAAAACCAATTATAATATGAGTTAAATAATATTTTAATTTTTAAATATATATTAATTTTAATATTATTTGTATATATAAAAAATTATGTAATAATAAGTGAAAAACGAAAAGAATATTTATTATCTTTAAAAACAATTAAGGTAATATATATATATATATATATATATATATATATATATTTTACACACATAGTTAAAACTAAGTTATGATTGTTTATAAAATACTATGAAATTAAATATATATATTTTTACTTTAATTTTAATATTTTTTGAAAACTATAGAATTTATTAATGAATGAATACAAGATATGAATGTGGAAAAATCTCCCTCTTTTTTTTCATTTAAGAAATAAAGTGGATGATTGATCAAAAGTAACTAAACTAATGACATTTAAATTGATGTGGTTATTTTAATTAAAACATATTATTATATAATATTTATGATAATGGAGTTTTACGTAATTAGTTTATATGATATATATATATATATCTGTGCACGTACGTACGTATGAATACAATTTGCAGGTTTCGTGGATGAAATATATAGTCGGTAGGCAAGTTGGTTAGGAAAAGTTGATCATCCAACGAACAAGTTGAACACTTCATTTAATAAATATAAATATAAATTTTAAAATATTTAGTCTAAAAATAAATATTAGATATTTTAATTTTGAACACTTAATCTTTTCTAAAAAAAAAAAAAAAAAATTAAATTAAATTAAAAAATTAAAAAATGAATATTGTAGAACTGAATCGAGCAGCTTCTTTTCTGTCAAGCCAAAAATGGGGACAGCCGGTAGGGGCTGCGTCATGAGAAAAGCCGATGAGATAAATTCTTGAAAGCCATAAATATTGTATAGAAAAGACAGATCCGATCCACGTTGCATATATCAGGAGATCGAAATTGATAGAACATGAGGGATTATAGAGAACTAGCGACTGAAATTTCAGTGAAAAACTCCAGGAGGCACGCCGCCGGCCACTTGAGGCGGCAGAGCTGATGCGTTTAAGCTGGCCGGTGGACCTGCTGTAACTAATATATATATATAAACGTGTATAGAGGAAGCTTCCTAAAAGTTACCTTTGAAGTTTGACCATATAAAAGACAAGGAAAAGATGTGTTTTTATTACAAAAGGAATCGGAACTGTTGATTTTTTTTTTAAAGTATTTTTATTCTCTCTGCATTTTCATTCATCGTATATAAACCACAATTTAAAAGAAAAAGAAAGTCAAGATAATTTTTTTTTTTTCTTTTGTTACAAATAATTAATAATTATAAATAATAAATAATAATTAAATAAGATATTAAGAGAAAATATTAATGAATGTATATTGAATCTAAAAAGATTTGGGGGGTGTTTGATGAATTCAATTTGCAGGTTTCCGGTAGTTAATCAGTTGGTACGCAAGTCGTTGGAGGAATTAATAATTATAAAATGCTCCCACTATTTTTGAGATTAGATTTTTTTTTTTTTTTTAAGGTGGATTTCCTTTCAGGCTCAGACTAATTCATCAAGGAAGGCCTAAACTTCTAGACCAATGATTAGGAAAGATTCGAACCTTCAACCATTAGGTCATTAGGCCAGAAGAGAAACTTCTTTTTTGAGATTAGATAAATTTTTACATTTTTACTTTTTGTATTTTTTATTATTTATAAAAAGTAAAAAATTAAAAAAAATAATAATAATATTTTAATTTATAGAAGTAACATTGAGGTATTTTTTTTTTATAAGCATAACATTGAGGTATTTACAAGATTGCCATTGAAGATATTTTGGATACAACTGCCGTGATTATTGCATCATTTTAATTGATTGTCAACAAGATGGACGGTCCAATGCGAGTTTAGAGAAGAGGACACATGCAACGTGCTCTTGGGATTATATTTATTTCTCATCTTCTTCCATGCACATTTTTTTTTTTCTTTGTTATATTGTTTCGATAGCCATTTTTGGCCCAACTAATCCGATGTCGAACTTGTCATTAATCACCATCTGGAAATTCAAGAAGAGACCCTTGATTTTGTTTTATTCCATACAAAATTCAAAATTTTGAAATGTTAATACATTATAAGAAAATTCAAGTTTTATTACGGTCATATTCGTCGCAAAATAGGTTCTATAATGATCATTATTAATCATCAATATCTTTGCAGTTAGAGTTAGTTATCTGTAGAAGAAAAATTGTGACCGTCATTTTTGCCACTACAAGAAAATTCAAAATTTGTGACAAGCATTATAACCATTGCAATATTGTCGCTATTATCAACGACTTTGCAACATCTACTTAGTTGTCGATGAATAATTGTAAAATGGTCGTCGCAAATGGACAGTCAATATGACTAATGTAAATTTTAAGTCGTCGTTTAGCCACAACTCCAAAGTCGTCGCAAAATATAGTTTTTCTTGTAGTAATAATAATATACACACATAAATATATACTATGTGGGAATTAGTGATATATACGTTCAATGGGTGGAGAAGAAACCAGAATCCCCACGTGATAGGTACTCATGGCAATTGATCGAGTCATGAACACACTCAACAACAACATAGAGAAGAAGCCAAAAAAAAAAAAAAAAAGGACTGGAAAAAGTGCATAAAGTTTTAGCATTAATTTGTGGAATGAGAATTAATATATTTTTTAGATAGAAAAATACTTTAAAAGAATACAAAAATTGATATATCTTTTAGTTTAAAAGCGACTAACATATCATTCAACTTTACTTTTCTTCGATAATAAAAAAATATAATTAAATAAATGTATCTTAATTTTCTAATGTGATAAATAGAAAATCTCGTTTTCTTTTCTTGTCTTGTTAAGTAAATTTCTTTGTGGAAGTAAGAAATTATACATTTGACTAACAACAAATTCTCCATACCACACACCCATATTAGTGCTCATTTTTTTCTATATATATATATATATATATATATATATATATTAGAATTAGAATTTAAAAAAAAAACGAAATCAAAAAAGAATTTAGCTTGAAAAAGAAACATAGTTTTAACCATTGAATTGGAAATAAATGAAAACCACAAAACAAGTATTTTCTTTTGTTTGGGTAGTAAAGGGAATCAATTCACGCATGCACACTCATAATACCAAACCCATCTACATGTGACCTTTCTTCAAGAATCTAATTCCACATACTGCTTTCCAAAAGAATATAATTTTTTTTTTTTTTTTTTTTTTTTAAAGTAATTTTTATTTAGGGGAAGTATGTAAGAGAGGAAGTGGAGATGTTAGGTGGAATGAAAAAAGTATGAAATTAGGTTAATTTATATAATTTGATGATGTTAATATTTTAATTTTTATTTAAAAATTGTTGTTTTGACTAATTCGAATTAAGTTCAAATTGTGTTTACAAAGTAATTTATACTTAAAACTTAAACAATCTGTGATAATTCAGAGGAAGTGAGGATGACGTCAAGCCATCATGCCCATTATGCCCTGGGTGGCACACGAGCTACAATGGTCGGGACAAAAGGGTTGCGATCCCACCAGGGTGAGCTAACCCTAAAAACCCGTCCAAGGTATCATCACCTTGACTCTCACATCGTATTTATAACAAGTGTCAAACTTATGACTACATGTAACATTTACATTGCGCTCTATCATTATACTAAATTTGGGACTTACATATCAACCAAGTAAAAGTAAATTATGGTACATATTGAATTTACACAATCATCATTCTTCTTTATATTCAACTTTGGATCAAAACTAACACTTGAATTGAAGTATTTTTTCAAAGTAAACTAAGAAAAGAAAGTAGGTTAGCTTATACATCAACTCCAATTCCTTTAAAAGCAAGATATATATATATATAAAATAACAATATGAAGTCTTTGATTTCTATTTAAGGCCGATTTGGATCCAATCATCTCCCACGACCAAATTTCCCTTACCGTGAAAACCTAGCTAATTAATTCAATGGTCTTTGATTTTATTTAACGACAACAACGTGTGCCGCCGACAGACAAACCATAATGTATGAAAGCAAACGCACATTGTTTGTCATCATTCTTAATTTAATTAAGTTCCAACTTTTACATAAATATATAAATTCAACCCTATTTTATTTATTTTTATTTATTTTTTAATTAAAAAAGTATCGTGTTCGAATCTTGAGGTAACATTAGTTATATAATGACTATATTAACTAACTAATCAAAACTATATTTCCGTGGATTATCAAATTGGTAATAAACGTACTAGTTGAAGGGGCGATATGATTATAGAGAGACTTGAGTCACGTGTATATTAATTGGTGGTTGATGATATATATTTTTCACATTAGGAAAAGTATGTGTATATATATATGTCCAATCTTGATCACTGTTTCCAACGTACAATTTAGTACGGCATATACATATATATATATATATATATATGTATATATATTATTCACATATACAGACTTGAGAGAAAATATTAATGAACAGTACTAGGAGTTGTTTGTTTGCAATTATGCCATGGTGGTCCAATGCAATAGTAGAGAAAGGAAAAGACTCACTAGACAGAGATCAGGACTATGTGGTCACTGCCCAACGTATATATATATATAGGTTTATAGTAGAGGGTAGCTAGATCGAGTGTTTACACACACACATA
Organism: Cynanchum wilfordii; assembly: GCA_025388415.1. Classification (NCBI taxonomy): domain Eukaryota; kingdom Viridiplantae; phylum Streptophyta; class Magnoliopsida; order Gentianales; family Apocynaceae; genus Cynanchum; species Cynanchum wilfordii. The sequence continues at coordinate 3,404,959 of JAHSUH010003778.1, read as the reverse complement.
CATATATAAGTCATATGATGACCGAGTAATTTGTATTCATTTTAGTTTGTGTCAATAAAGTTTGACTCTTGACTTAACACAAGAAAAATTGCATTCGAATCGCTACTATGAGGTTAATAGTTCGGCATTGGCATGCTATAGCGTAGAAGAGTCGAGCGGATGAGACATTCCTACAAGTAAGAGTTGGACTCTGCAGATGCAACCCGGACCGAATCTTGATTAGTCGGAGTTATAATGACTTTGAATACCGGATGGTTTAACTCAAAGTCTGACTCTTGTCTATACTAAATCCTACATTACGATGATATGTATATTATGTATATATTCAAATTCATGAAGGTAATTTGGCTCTCCCGGTGACCATAAATATTGAAGCATAGTTGAAAAACATCATTTTGGTAGTATAATGAAGACGAGACAGCTATATAATATATATATATATATATATATGTGTGTGTGTGTGTACCTGTATAAATTTCTTGTCTAGTCTTAGAGGGGGAAAAGGAAAAAGGAATAGGAGCAGTATGTAGTACACGCATGTTCAATCTTTAATTTCTACTTCTTCATTCAGCACGACAAAGGCTTTCTAAACCAAATCTATACCTTGCCATTGAATTTGGGGCAATCAATAATGGTAGTGTACCAGCAATACTTCGTATTTTTTCACTTCTAATTTGATAAAATTATAGGTATTTTTTATAGATTTTATATATATATATATATATATATATATATATACAATAAATTATGTTTTATAAATCATATATTCATTACTTATTTTTATAAAAAAAAATTAATTTTTTTTAACTAAAAGACATCAATATTTAAAATTCAAGCTTGAAATATTGTTGAGATAACTTCTAAATTAAGGAGCTCAATCTAACTCAAGTTTGCATAGTCGGGATTTAAAATGATTATATTCAATTTAAAACAAAATATATAAATATTGTGAGTATAATGTGATACTTCGTTCCATATTGAAAATTATAGTTTATGTGCTCATAGTCAACTTGAATATCCTTTTTTGTGTATTGAAGACAATATCAAATAGTTGATTATGAGTGTTGTCTATGCTCATATTGCAACACAATTCGAATCAAAATCAGCTAGAAATAAGAATGGTAAAGGTAAAGGTAAATTGGTTTGTTTGAAATCATAAGGAGAGAAAGATGTAGTAAATAACCTTGAGGGGTTGGACCAGCGGTAAGATCTCTGGGATGAACCGTAAACCCGGACATCTTGGGATCGAATCCCGACACCAATCCCCCTCGGGGTCATCGGACTTGGGGTTAACCCCTTGAATTACCCGAGGTACACTTGTGGGAAACTCCTTGTCGAGGGTCCGTGTACCCCCAAAATTAGTCGGTGCGTGTTCTCGGTTGAACCTGGCCCGGATACCTGGTGCTTAGAAAAAAAAAATGATATAGTAAGGGAAAAAAAATTTTTTTTTTTTTTTTTTGATAAGTAATGGTATTAAATAACTATCCTTTAATGATATTTACCAAAAAAAAAACTATCCTTTAATGAGAGTGTACGTGTTTGTAATGAATTTCAATAAATTATTCATCTTATCATGACCTGCCTTTTAATTTTGTATATTAATTGGAGGGTTGGAGGATGTACATAATTCATGATAATATTCAAGGAACATGTTTTTTTTTTTTTTTTCCCTTAAGAATTATCGTATTATGCAATCATAGAATTTATCATTGGGATTCAGACACCCGTAATATAAGCAAATATTATATATATATATATATATATATATATATATATTATTTAATTGATAAAAGGCCCAACCAAGTAGTTCGTAATCACGGATAAGGCCCAATATTGGTAAGAATATTGGGCTCAATAAAATCCTCAACATAATGAATAATACAACTACTTATGGAATCCCAGGAGCCCAGCATAAGATATTTCATTTGTTAGAGGCCCATAAGCTCCATAAACTACAAAATAATCCGTGTACTGCTGGAATCCAAAGAGCCCAGAAACATACCCATGATTTGCATTTTTTTAAAAAAGGGTAAGATATGTCTTATACAAATCTCAAATTATGAGATGACACATATAAGTCAATCTACATGTAAAAAATTCTCCATTTGAGATCGAGACGGGTTAGTCCCTTGCAAGAGGAAACTTTGATACCAAATTTTAAACAATTACATACATTAGTCGAAATTCGAACTCTCAATCTCACTTAAAGTTAGTAAGCGGGCTCCTTAATGTTTCTCCTCGGGGCGGATGGTCGAGGTTTCGAATCTCCCTGAGGTGGTTAGCGTCACGTTAAAAAGCTCTGGGTCAGGCCCTCACCCTCGAGTAAGAGTTGGACTCTCGTGAGCGCCCCCCCAATTGAATCCGGATTAGTCGGCCTGTGTGGGTTCGGATACCGGATGCTTAAGCAAAAAAAAAAAAAAAAGATAGGATAGTTCATTACCAACTCACATTCGTCTTGGAGGAGTTGATTTGCATATTTTTCAATAGTGAATAGAGTTACCTCAACTCATGTATCTGTTTAAAATTTGGAATCGAAACTTTCTCCAACAAGGGATCAATACATCTCAAACAAAAATTAATTTATATGTAAATTGACTTAAAAATATCTTCTCTTATAATTTGAGATCATCTAAGACACCGTGCCCTTTAAAAAAAAAAAAAAAAAAATTATTCAACCATTCGTAAAGAGAGAGAGAGAGAGTAATCATTGAATCATAATGGGTAAGCACTAAGGGGGAATAGTCCCATGCATGCATATAAGGTGTGGGTGGAGAATACGTTTTCTTACATAAAAAGAAAACTTAGCCCTCATAACGTTTATTAGTTGGATCAAGACATCCTACGACCTTGCTAAAATGTATAAACCTCATAAAACCTCAAAAATAAAAATAAAAAAAAAGGATAATTTTTCTTTTTATGAATAATATATATCTATATATAATAACACCAATCCTCCCTTACAAATTCCTATATATTTGCAAGGCAAAATAAAAATCATTACATATATATTTCTTCCATCATTATAGTTAAAAGTTATAACCAATCCAACAAAATGTACATATATTGATAGTGTTTGGAATAATAAAAAATCGTGGGGAGCATATAAACAAACAGCCATCGTCTCAAAAAACTGGTCAAAAGTCAACCACCCACCTTCCACAAACCCTAATAATAATACTTTTGTACTATTATTCCATTGGATTAACTTAAAACTTAAAATTAATTATAATTATTCACAAACCAAAAGGTCATCCGTGCATCCATCTTTGCCACTGCAAATTTTCCTCCTTTTTCTCCGGCTTTCGTTTCGTTTTTTCTCTTCTTTTTCCATTCTCTCTTTCTCCCTTTTGACCATTTGCGTTTCTTTCTGTTCTGTTCTGTCCCAAAAACAAGAACAAAAACCCAACTCAAACAAATTTAAGATCAAAATTATGGAAACTCAACATCATCATCATCCAGATAAGAACAAAAGTTTTTCCAGGAATGGAAATGCATCCGTACCTGTCCTTAGTTCCAGTCCTACAAGCCCGCAGCATTCTTTCACCACCTCCATTGATACTACTACTTCTTCCTCCACCTCCGATCCAAACTCCAGACGGGACAGCGCCGAAACGGACAAAAATGGCTTAGATGATCACGACGATGATTTGTCGTCGTCCCAAGTAGGAAATTTCTCTCAACATATTGACGAGATCACGGATCTCCTGAATTCCACGGATGATAAGGACAATCCTCCCGACGTTCAAGGCGCGGTCGAGACATTCTCGAAGATTATCGAATCCAGAATTTCCAAATATAATTCGGAATGTGAAATTCCTGCGAAGAGGAGGTCAGGTAATAAGATGACGGAGGAAGATTCATTTTTCATCGAAGCCGTGATTCGAATATCTAAGCTAAATAAAGCCATTAGTGAGTTTCCACCGTCGAGTTCCGCTACCTCCGGGACATTATTAAATCGAACCGGCACCGTTTTGCAAGGAGCTATGGCTTTCCTCGAAGACGACTTACGCGCGCTTTTGGATAAAGCTAATCCCGAAGACACGTTCTGTAGATTTTCTTCGTTTAACAGAAATGATAAAAAGAAGCAGGCGGCCGCCTCCGTCGACGAAGAAGACGACAGCGGCGCGCCGAGGAATAAAGAACTCTCTGAGGATTATTATCCGGGATACTCCCAAGAGATCATAACAAAAATGAGCAGAATCGTTTCTGCCATGATATTGTCAGGATACGAGGCAGAGTGCTGCCAAGTCTATGCGCTTTCGAGAAGAACTGCATTCCACGAACAACTGAAAAAGATGGATTACGAGAAAATCAACGTGGACGACATATGGAAGATGAGTTGGGATAGTCTGGAAATGGAGATCAAAAGATGGATAAAGGTAGTCAGGAACTGTTCCAGAATAATCTTCCCGGGAGAAAAACAACTGATTCTCTCCGTTTTCGCCTCACACCCCTCTGCTTCCGGTACCATATTCAACGATTTCGCCCGGAACGAGGTCATCCGGCTACTCGATTTCGCCGGAGCGGTGTCGATGACGAAAAGGGGTTCCGAGAAACTCTTCAAAATCCTCGATATGTACGAAGCCCTCCGAGATCTTATTCTGGAAATGACCACCGCAGATCCACCATGTCCCGAGAAATTAGAAGAGTACTGCCTCTGGGAACAACAATTAGAACCCATAAGAACAGAGATCGCAGAAGCTCGGGATAGAATCGGCGAGGCAGCCGTGAACATAGTTTCTGATCTCCAAAATTCAATCAAATGCGAAGCAAATAAAAGCCCTGTTCCAGGCGGTGCAATACACCCACTCACGCGGTACGTGATGAATTATATGAATAACACTTGTGAATACAAGGACACATTAGAACAAATATTCGAATACCATGGAAGATCGGAGCAATCTCCGGGTAGTACCCCGACAAATAATTCATCATCCCAAATTAGTACCATAAACAACATAGAAAGCGATGGAGAAAGCCCACATCATTCCGATCTGATTCCGGCCACTACCCCACATTTCTCAAAACAAATGATAAGAGTGATCGACAACTTGGATTCAAATCTGGAATCCAAGTCGTGGATGTACAAGGACATCTCACTGCGGTACGTATTCCTGATGAACAATGGAAGATACATATTGCAAAAGGTAAGAGGATCCAGTGAACTACACGAAGTAATGGGTGATATCTGGTGCCGGAGAAGATCAACGGTGGTACGGCATTTCCACAAAAATTACCAAAGGGAAACATGGGTTAGATTGTTACGCACATTAAGCCACGAAGGGATACTTCTGAACGGTGGGAAAGTGAACAAATCGTTATTGAAAGAGAGATTCAAGAATTTCAATTCCATGTTTGAAGATATACATAAGACACAGAGTACATGGGTAGTGAGTGATGAACAACTTCAATCGGAGCTCAGAATCGCCATATCTGCGGTGGTTATTCCGGCGTACAGATCATTCTTAGGAAGGTTTAAACAGTATTTTGAGTCATCAAAACAAGTCGAGAAGTACATTAAGTATCAGCCGGAAGATATTGAGACTTTAATCGAAGGACTGTTTGAAGGAAATTCCATTTCCATGGCTAGGAGAAGATCATAGAGCTTTTTTTTTTATATATATAAATTGGTTACAAAATATCCTTAAAGAGAGAAGCTTTTCTTGTGTTCTTGTCCTTTTTCTTTATTATTATTAATTTTTGAATGATGAAATAAGTTAAGTTTTGAATGTATATTTGTCCTGTTTTTTCTAATTTTTTATATAAATTAGAAATTCTTGTATCTAATTACTTTGTACACTAATTTAGTTATTACATTTAAAGATTTTGAATTATTAGGTAGAGAACAATTATTTTGTCCTTTAACTATTGTTATAGTGATTACTTTTTTTCAATATATATATACATATGAGAGGTTTGCAATCCACAGTTCGAAAATATAGATTAGGATATTTGTTTTTTTTATATATTTTTGAATTTATTTATTACCTATTCTTAATCCTAAATGGAATGTAACGAAGACTTAGGGATCCATTTGTATGTAAATAGAGTATCTATTTAAATACGCTAGAATGACCCCTCCTCATAATGCTCATCATGACTAATGACAATGTATAAAACTTACTTTAGTCCGGTCTTGTCCGATATGGAATGAACTTATAATCATGGAATCGACTCGATCATCAAATTATAAGTTCATAACTCTAACCCATTCCCATTTTAGGCGGAACAGATCTACTAATTCTTTGATTCTAGTTAGTAAGAGGGATCTTGAACTAAGAAATAGACCCTAGAAGGCACCTTTAAGTCAATTCATATCCAAACTAATTCTCGTTCGAACTAAGTTGGTCCATGAGTTAGAGTTTAAACCTTCAACATCACTTAAATCAAGAGAACCGAACTCCTTACATGCGACTTGGAGTTCAAAAATATGAATTTTTTTTTTTTTGTTGAAAAGGGGATTATATATTGCTATATAATAAAAACATATTACAAAAGAAAACAAAGCTAGGGTCAGCTTGTCATTTACACAAGGGTGTATCTACACTACTACTTAGTGAGAGTATGCAGGGATTCTACTGTCCTTCCTAATATGAAACGTACAGCCTGCAGCACATTCGGAGGATTCAAATTTGAAAACAGTTCTTCATTCCGCCAATGCCAAATTTCTTGTATAGCTTGTCGGAATGTGTATCTCCGTTTGTATCGGGTGGTCGATTGAAACGAGTTCCCTTCAGATTTACTGCAATCCACTCCTTGGTATCAGAAGTGCTCTAGAAACTTTGCTGTATCCGATGGGGTATCGGCATGGTCCAGATTTGTCGGGGTAATCTGCAGTCACGTACAGCATGCATCGATGTCTCTAACTCCGCATCACAGATGGTGCATTGAGGGGAGTCTAAGCATTGTCTCCGCCACAAAAGATAGCTCGTCTTTAGTTTATCATGTGCTATTGTCCATAGCAATAGAGAGCCTCTCGTTGGTCCCTTAAAACGCCATATCTCCTTCCAATTAAAGTTCTCATCCATATCACAGGTTGTATTCATTAAATCATATGCTGACTTAGCCGTAAATACACCCCTCGAGGACGGGTTCCACCATATAGTCGCATTCCTCATTCCATTCGAATCATGTTGGAGTCCCAATCGGAGTAGTTTATACCCCTTTTGTATTCCTTTCCAAATCAAAGATCGAGGACTACTACCGTGTGTTCCAGCTGTTGTGGGTTCCAGATTTCCATACTTTTCTCGCAATATCGTCGTCCAAAGTGCCTCAGGATTTTTTAAATATCTCCATGCCAATTTGGCCAACAAAACCATATTTGTCTCCTCAAGAGGTCTAATTCCCAAACCCCCACGTTGTTTTGGTTGGCATAACGTCCTCCAAGCCACCGTATGTGTCGATCTTTGCTCCTTCGTATCTCCCCAAAAGAAATTTCGATTGACCTTCTCTAATCGTGCCAAGATCTTCCGTGGCAGCCAGCATACTTGCATCGCATAAGCCGGTATGGCTACATCGACTGTACGAAGTAGAATTAGACGAGCAGCTCGGGAGAGTAGTTTGTGTCTCCACCCCCCCAATTTCCGCCTGACTTTATCCACCAGATATTGGAATAAAGGACTCCGACTCCGACCATGTACCAGAGGTAATCCAAGGTATATCCCTAAATCCGTCGTCGGGGGAATACCAAATTTGTTAGTTATTTTCGAGATGAGGCCCGGGTTTGTATTTGGTGAATACCAGATTTTTGACTTGCCCAAGTTAATCTTCTGCCCAGATTCTCTACAAAAGCTTTTCAGTATCCTCTTCATGATCTTCGCCTGTGTCTCCGTAGCTTCCCCCAATAACAACAGGTCATCTGCGAACAGTAAATGAGATAGAGTTCCCCCATTTTTTGTCAATCCGCATGCCGTCCATTTACCGTCCTCCACCGCCCGTTGTATTTTTTGGCTCAAAACCTCCATGCATAAGACGAAAAGGTAGGGAGATAAAGGGTCTCCTTGTCGGAGACCTCTTTCGGGTACAAAACCTTCAAGTTGATTACCATTCCAAATTATCGCCATCTTACTTGAGGTTAGGCAGCTCATAATGATCTTAATGAACTTGTTATCGAAACCCACAACCTTAAGTACTTCCTCTAAAAAGTTCCAATCAATCCGATCATAAGCTTTTTCCAAGTCGATTTTGACAATCATGTGACCCTTCTTTCCTGTCCTTCGTCGAAGAGAATGAATAGCTTCTTGAGCTAACACGATGTTGTCCACCGCTTGGCGGCCCGGGATAAAACTAGTCCGCCACTTTCCCGCCAGATCCGGCATCAAAATCTTCAATCTGTTGGCAATTATTTTGCTGATCAGTTTTATCACTACATTACTCAAACATATAGGACGGAATTGAGTGACATTTGTTGGTTTGGTATTCTTTGGAATCAAGCAAATGTTAGACTCATTCATTTCCTCCGGGACAGTTTCGGTTCTAAAGATTTCCTTGACAAACCGGCCGGCATCCGATCAACTTGAACCCAGTATTTCCAAAGGAAAGATTCCGGGGGCCCGCCAGTCCGGTGCTTTATGTTTACCCATCTGAAATATAGCCATTTTGATTTCATATTCTGTGACCTGTCTGTTTAACCACCATAAACAGTTTCTCCTCACTCTTTTGAAATTCCAGCCTTGTGGATTACACACCACCGATGGGTCTTTTGAGTACAGTTGTTTATAGAAAGAACCAACCAGATTTTGCAAAGTACTCTCGTCCGAGCTCCATGTACCATCTTGAAGTTGCAATGCCCTTATCCTGTTTTGCCTTCGCCTTTCAATCACACTATTGTGGAAATATCTCGTGTTTCTCTCACCCTCTACAAGCCAGTTAATTCCGGCCTTTTGCCTCCAGTAGCTCTCTTCTTGGTTCAAAATGGAATTTAATTCCTCCATTAGTTTCCCCTCGAGTTTCGCCAAGGAATGCGTATGGTAACATTCCAACCGTTTCCGAATTCCCAAGAGTCTCCCCATGCACCTTTTCTTTCGTCTAAAAATGTTCCCAAAAGTTAGCCGATTCCACCGCATGATCCCATTTTTGAACTGTTCGATCTTGTGCTTCAAATGACCTGGTTCCTTCCCCTGCTCTCCACTTGCGGTGCAAAATCCGGGGTGTTGGAACCAAGCCTCAAGCAACCCAATCCCTTGTACCTTTGATCTTTCGGTTGTTGATGCACCTCCAACATTAAGGGATGATAGTCGAATTTATCCTTGGTAAATGCCGAATCACCGCGCCTTCAAAAACACAATTCCATTTTGAGTTGCACCAAGCCCTATCTATTCGTCCCTTTATTTCTTGCCTTTTTTGCGGTTTGGTCCGGGTATATGCCGTTCCTTGGAAAACCCGGATCCAGTAAGATGGCATTTATCTATAGTTTCCAACAATTTATGTGCCGTATGTGGATTAAAGGGTCTACCACCTTTTTTGTCTCTTGCTTCAATAATCCGGTTAAAATCTCCCATTAACAACCAATGGGGAAGTCGAATATATTGCCCCATGTGTTGAATATATTCCCATAATTCATTTCGAGTTCGGAGTTGGGAGAAGCATACACAAATAGAAAAAATCCAACCCGCCCGCCATGTTCCTCTCCGTACCACCTTAACATTTGTTCATGTATTGTGATATCCTCAATTTGAACTAACTCCCTATTCCATATTAGCCATATTCCCCCAGTATAACCGCAGGCTTCAATTGCGATCATATCAGTAAGATATGAGCCACCCATATACTTTGAGAGACTACTGCTATGGACTCTCGTCTCGAGTAAAGCTACCATGGACGGTTTATAAATCTCCACCAACATCTTCAGGTGGAGCAAAGTTTTCTTGGATCCCGCCCCTCAGCAATTCCACACTAGGGCCTTATTAATCATAGATAACAACAAGAGAATTTAGGAGGAGTTATTTCTTACCTCCAAATCTGCTTCTTTCAGAGTCATGTCTGTAGCTTCATCTCGTATCTCGAGTTTGGCTATTTTCTCCAACCTGAGGCTGTTGTGGGCCTGTGGTAGAGGGACCCGGGTCAACCTCCATATTAGCATCCCCCTCTTTATCTGCGGCCCCCCGGGGTCCGGTTGACGGTTGAATTAGGAGCCGATTCGCGGGGCCCCCTTTGTTTGGTAGATTTGACCTTGTTTTTCTTTACCATTATTCGGGACGGGCTTCCTTCTATCCAGATGATTATTGTCCAATATTTGAATTGGATCCGGCCTACCATCCTTAGCCCCATTTCTAGTACCTGTTGTTGGTCCACTATTTCCCTTGTTCATCTCCTTTTTACCCTTATGAGTATTGTGTCCCTGCGTACCTTTACCCTTACTATTACTGTCAAAGGTCACTTTCGATACCTCAACCGCTCTTGTGCCAGCTCCCGAGTGTGCAGGAATGTCCCTCAACTTTTGTTTGAGTAGCTCAATGTTTTCCATAATTTCGTCTTCCTCTGCCAAGTCCTCGAGTCCGCAAAGCGGGGATTGCCTCCCGGTTCTTTTGTCTCTGTCGGGTCACCTTTTTTTGGGTGAGTGCCTGCATGTATCGAGATTCGGTCCCCTTTCGGGTCGGGTCATTTCTGGATTCACCGTTGCGTGAGTGTGGAGCTCCGTGGACAGATGATCGGAGATTCAATTCGACCGTCGGTGCCGTGGCTCGGTGGTTGATGCTTGGCTCCTCCTTGCTTGGGCTTTGTGATGTCGTTTCTGACATGTTCCGGTAACATCATCCTGGGCCATAAGGAGATCTGGTCTCCGGTGGTGGTGGTGGTGGTTGTTGTCTTGTTTTTCTTTCTTCAATTTCTCACATTGTTCCGCCTGCGGCCATATTGGCCTCATTCATTGAAAACATATTCGGTATAACCCTTCATACTCAACCGAAATCACTCTACCCACTATTCCGACTTTTGGCTTTAGTGGTTTGTTGAAGTTTATCTCCACACAGACTCTTGCAAATCGTGCTCTAGTGACCTCATTGGTAGTAAGGTCCACCTTGATGGCTTTTCCTATTTTGTTTCCCATTTGCATCACAGCTTTCTCCGTAAACAACTCCACTGGAATTTTTGGAAATCGAACCCAGATTATTGTGGTGGTGATCTCGTTCTCTCCCGGGACGAAATTTGGTCTCCATTTAGCTATGGTTAAATAGTGTCCCATAACCCGTCCAAGGACCTCCTTCAAGTACCTTGAGATAATCCGCTTTGTCATAAAATCTAGCTATCATATAGCCCTCCGCCAAATCGATTAGCTCACAGCCATGTTCTAACCGCCATAGTCTCAATATCCTAGGCCGCAAAATCTTATAGCTAAATGTTTTGCCGAGAGTTTTGATGATCAAAGCTCTTCTCCATGGTTTCCAGTATGTTCGGTAGACGTCCCAAGGGAGGTCTACAGTTGGGCAGATTTCCTCATCCAAGTCTTCCTCCCGTATCCGAATCACCTCGGATATATCCAGATCATCAATGCTATCTTCTTCCCTTCACCCTTCATGTAGAATTCCTTCTCTTCTTTTTTTAACGTTTTTCCTAGAACAGGGGGGGTTTGAGCGGCCCAGAAGGAGACTGAGGCTTTTGCCAACATGTTGCCTGTTCTTCCACCTCTTCCATATTAGTAGCTTCATTCTCAACTACGGCTTGTCCATCATCTCGCTTTATGTTTCTTAACCGATCGTCGTAGTTGGTCCTGTTTCCTCCGGCGAAGAACCAAGCTCTTGAGAGCTTTCCGATGTAGCCATTTTATATAATAAAAAAAAATGAATTATTTGTTTCATTATATATTATTTTTTTTCTTGATATTAGATATTTATTTTGGTTCCGACCCAAAAAAAACTCTACATAACACTCAATTTTTTTATATATTATATATATAAAATCTATTTAAGAGAAACTAAATTGAGCAATCAAATCAAGGTGTTTTAACCCGATAGGTTGGGGAGTTGGTAAGCGGACTTTTAATGCTTCATCCAGGGCAGATGGTCGAGGTTTCAAATCCTTCTTGGGTGGTTAGCGCTATGTTAAAAGGCTCTGAGCCAGACCCTCACCCTCGAGTAAGAGTTGACCTCTACAAGCGCTCCGCAGGTTGAGTCTAGATTAGTCTCATTAAAAAAAGTGGGGAAACCGGGTGCCCCAAGTGGGTAAAAAAAAAATCAAGGTGTTTTTGTGTATATCATTTTGATTTTAATCTTCTAATAAGCCCGTAATTATTTTGGGCCGGCTATCCGGTTTTAAACCTTCCATATTATTGGTCACGTATTCAAGTATACTCTCTCCATTTGGGCCAAAAGTACATTGGTGGTAAAGCTCTAACCAAACAACTGAACAGAAGTTTACATATTTCAGTAGGCCCAAGAAGATCAGTGGCCTACATGGCGGAAATTTATAGGGGGTAGTAAGAGCTTCTCCGATACAGATTCAATGCAACTCGACAAATCTGATAATGATTATAGGTTTTTTTAATAAGAGTTATACTTAGATGGAATCCATATTAATGGAACGAGTGACTTAAGATATTAGATGATCTAAAGAAAATTTAAATTTGGGATTAGAGTTTATTTTCTACAAAGAATTTACATGACTCAAAAAAAGATTAGTCTAAATATAAAGAATTTAGCTAAAAATAAATAAATTTAGGTATAAATATAGTTTAATAAATTTTTTATAATTAAGAATCGTTCAAAACGTGTTTTAAGAAAAAGAAAAGAAAAAACAACTTATAGTGGGGGCTTGGGAGAGTTGGTGCGCGACTTTAATCTTCCTCCATAGTGGATGATCGAGGTTTGAATCCCCGGGTGGCTAGCACCATGTTAAAAAAATCTGCTGCGGTCGACCCTCACCCTCGAGTAAGAGTTGAACTCTGCGCCGCTCCAGGCCGAGTTCGAATTAATCTCACCAAATAAAGTGTAGACACCGAACGCCCCAAGTGGGTATTAAAAAATAAATAAATAAATAAACCCTAACAACTTTTCCACTCCTCCTTCAACGCCGCCCTTGGTTCTAGTTTTCATTTTTGCCCAAAGGAGAGTTTTAGTTCCGGCTAGAGCTCTCTTGGACGAAGATCGATTTCCTCCACCATTTTTACTATTTTCTTTCTTTTTTTCTCTATGTTTCTTTGGTGGTTTTTTTTTCACTTCTTTAGTTTTCTTGTTACTTTTCGCATCTCAAATGTTTAGATCTCCATTAATATCTATATATATCAATTATCTTTTCTTCTTTTTAGAAGAAAAATTTGTTAAACTCAGTCGTTTAGAAATTTTTGTTAAATTTTTGTTTTTTTAGGCATCCTATGAAATTTTTGATGCGTCCAAGTTGGATTAGAGTGTTCTTGAAGGAAAAAAGTGAAATCGAACACTCTATACAAATGTATTGAAGATCTAAATAGAATATTTGTTGTGTTATTTCGGATTCACCTAAATATTTTAGGTTGAGTATTTTGTCACTACCTAATTTTAGGTTAGTGTTTATTTTTTATTTTTTTTTCATAGATAGGTTAGTGTTTATTCTATCCTATTATTACGGATGATTTTAATAATTTATTTGTGTAATATTTTTTTTTTTAATGAAGTTTCACTTGTAAATAAAAAAAAAAAAATCAAACTTAAAGATGTAAAAAAGAGATACATATAACCCAACAGCTTGGGGAGTTGATAAGCGGACTCCTAAAGCTTTCTTCTCGGGGTGGATGGTCGAGGGTTCGAATCCCCCCGATGTGGTTAGCGTCACGTTAAAAAGCTCCGGTCAGACCCTCACCCTCAAGTAAGAGTTGGACTTTGCAAGCGCACCCCAGGTTGACCGAATCTAGATTAGTCGGTCTGTGTGGGTTCGGATACCGGATGATTAAGAAAAAAAAAAAAAAAAAAGAGATACATATGATATGTCATATATAAACAGATAGATACAGTAAACTAAACTAGAGTACAAGAGAGAGGACAATAAAAGAGTATTAAAAGAAGGAAAAGGAATAAAGGGACACATAATTTATTTTTTCCTTTCTTTTCTTTTATTTATTTTAAGAGTTGGGAAGTACAAACTCTTTTGTTTTTGCTTCTTTTAGATGATCAGCCATGCGATGCGAGCATGACATCAGATAATATATATATATATATATATATATATATATAACAGAGAATCATATATGAAAGCTTTTTAACAAATGCATGGTAATAAATATATATATATAAATCCCATATGGGACTGTTTTCACTTTTCTCTTTTCCTTATTATTCAGTTGTTTGTTTTTTTGGTCAACCCAACCAAACCCATCCACCCAGCAGTATCAAGATTCAAGGCAGAAACGTGAGTCATGAACTGCATGCATGCTTTGTACTGTTACATTTTTTGTGCTTCCAACGATGAAAGGTAAAGCAAAAAAGGGTAGAGAGAGAAGAGTGATGATATATATATGTATCTGTGTATGTATAGTTGGTGTTGTGTTACATACATGCTTTTGTTGTTGTGTGGTCGGATATTATACGGTTTAGGGTCCATATCTTTCGCCGGTTTTCGCCGTATCCGTACTTTACCCCGCCGCCCGACTGCTGCCAATACTTCAGTGCACGCGCAACCTTTTTTTCTCCTAGGAACTGCCACACATGTCGCTTCTTTAGGTGGACAATCCATTAAATCTTTAACTCCATTGCCCCCATCCCTTACATATCCCCCCCATTTAGCCTACCTTCCTTCCTTTCCTCTCCTTAGTTTGCTTTTCTCACCCACTATTACCACCATATCCATCATACTACTAGTGTTTAGATATATATATATATATATATATATATATATTTTAATATATCACTTGGCCTTTTTACTTTTTGATCAGTGGAATGAATATCACTAAGATTACGTTATGTTGCAGTATTCAAAATTATTATTTTCACTAATTTGTTAAATTATATCAGCATAATCTAACTTTTGATTCGAGAGGAATAATAAAAATTTGAATTAAATCTCATATTTTAACACATGTAATGCTACTACTACTACTATTCTTCACTAAATTGCTAAAATTACATCATCAAGTAGCATTTGAAATTATTCTTTCGATTAGTCTATTAAATTATATGAGCATAATCTAACTTTGACTCGAGAAAGATAATGAAAATTTAAATTAAATAACATTCACAAAAAATCACTTTTAACACATGTATTGCTCTCTGCTCTACTACTACTACTGTTCATGCACTGCTCTTCCTTAAAGCCTGCACTTCCTTTCACAATTAATCTTGACCACGTGCTGTGTACTTGCTGTGGTGTAATCCAAGAAAAACCACTCATCCCATGGTCAATTTCTTGATGTTTATTTTTTTTAATTAATCACCTAATAAAATTTTACCAAATTGATCTTATTTTACTGTGACATTTACAACCAATTTGTTTACAAGGGCACCCCAAACTATTTCTCTTTTCTCTTTTTTGGATTTGCAAGGTCATATATATTATAGTAGGTTTTTTTTTCTTCTCCTCCTTTATATCTATATATATAAATATATACTTATATATATATAATTTTTTTTGATGGATAAATATATACTTATATTAGTTAGTATTATGTATTAAACTATCGTATGAGTTATAATTCTCATAGTGGATATATATATATATATATGTATGTATATATATGGGTGTGTGCATACTAGGTACTACTGTGCAGTGTAGGGTGCAGGAATGGTTTAGATGGAAATGATGAGGAATTAGTGGAGGAGTAGTATTAGTAGCAAACAACGTAGTAATTAGAAGAACCCGAATCCCAATCAATATGTTTGCGTATGTTTGGAGTCAGCATGCAATTTATATATAAACTACCCAAAAATTTTTAAAAAAGAACCTTCCCCTGAATTCATGTATGCGTGATCATCACTGTCTCTGATTCTGTACACTGCTATAATGTTCATATTTCATTCATTACATTAATTCATGATATATATATATATATATATGTATATGTATATATAAAAGAGGTCACTTATCAGAAAAAAAAAGAAGTATATATAAAAGAGGTGGTAATCAGGAGAACATGCGCATTAAGGTCACGTCATGTAGCAAATTAAACCTTTACTTACTACGTACTATTCCATCAGCAATGCCCCGACAAGAAGGACGGATACAGCCGACTCTATGAACAACAAACGCACATATATATGTATATGTATGTACAGTGTACACTTCATTTCTCTCTCAAGAAACTTCTCTTTCTATATGTATATTTGTGTACACTGTCTGATCCCTCTTTCTTTAATCTTGATTGCTCACTAGTTTTGAATGTTATGAGATGATCAATTATAAGGAAGAAAAAAAAAAAAAAAGAAGAAGAAGAAAACAAGAATAAGTACTGAATGCTCATCATCATCATCATCATCATCAGACATCACTGAAATCTCAAGTATTTTAGTGTAGTATATATTCCTTCCCAATTATTTTTAACTCCACACAAACAATAAATCAATTTTTTTAAAAAAATTAAAATTGATATCATATATTTTTTTTTATTAATTTGTGACCAAAATTTTATCATTAATTTGTTCAAAAAGCTTTATGATACAACTTACTTACTAAAAATTTATTTTTGGAGAAAAAATGGGAGTATGTGGTGGACCAGAGGTTGAAGAAAATTTAGAACTCTCGTAAAGTGAATTTTTCTTTTTATCTTGTTTCTATCTTTTTGATTTATAATTTTGTACTATTATCTTTTATAATTTATTATTTATAAAACTAAATATTATTTTTCTTATTACACATAAAATCTGAAAATGTTAAAAAATAATAAGAGAAAAATATCAATAAATAAAGAAATATTTATCATTATTTTGGACTGGTCGTTGACGCCCTAGCTAGCTAGGTTGGAGTAGACATACATATATATATATATATATACACCGTATAGCCGCCTTGGCCAGTGGACAGGTTTGTAAAGCCATTTCTGGTACTGCATGTTGTCTTGTGCTGTCCACAAGAAGGGAAGGGAAAGAGGGATAGTGCGTACATTTTTTTACAATCCTTTTAAAGCAAAAACTACGTATTTTCCTTGAGCACGCGTTTGCGACAATATCAGACAACTCCACCATATTCACCAAAACGCCACTCTCACTACTCATCACTCATCCCACCCCACCTTCCTTGTTATAAATTCACAACCCTTGATAATCTCCTTCTCATCATCATCATTCCCCACATTATCTAATTCCTCGTACTCCCATTGATCATTCTTGAACTTCTCCTTGCACAAAATCTCAACTTCCTTACAATTTCTTGATTGATTTATTAATTAAAATGCATTATTATCAAGCAGCAGAGACATGGGGTTACTACACATCATCAGCTCCAGCAGTGAGGCAACACAGCATGGTAACGGCAGCCGATCCATTGGAGAGGGTGGTGAGGCTGGCTTCCGGTAGTGCGGTGGTGATATTCAGTATCAGCACGTGTTGCATGTGCCATGCGGTGAAGAGGCTTTTCTGTGGTATGGGTGTGAACCCAACTGTTTACGAACTCGATCAAGATCCTCGAGGTGGTAAAGAAATCGAGAGGGCACTCATGAGGCTTCTCGGTAACTCACTACCAGCGGTGCCGGTTGTTTTTATCGGTGGGAAATTAGTCGGTGCCATGGATAGGGTTATGGCTTCCCATATTAATGGCACATTGGTTCCTCTGCTCAAGGAAGCTGGTGCACTTTGGCTTTGAAATTTCTTCTTTTTATTTAAAAAAAGGGGACAGAAATTAAGAAGGAAAAATTAACCTTTTTTTTTTCCCCCATTTTCAAGAAGTTTTAGCTGGGGTTATTTCGTCTTCCCCGCTCTGTTCTTTTTCTTGACATTGCTCAGTTCAGTTGTACTGTTACTGTTACTGTTATTATTATACAAAGAGATGTAATGTATTTGAGTCATCCTTTGTAAACAAGAATGGAAAAAATGCAATATATTTTCCTCTTTTTTTTTTTTTTTTATGTCCATCTCTGAAAGAAAAACCTAGAATGAATTCAATTTTCTTTTCGTTGTTCTTGATTATGGAATGACGCATGAGTAAGAAAAAGGAGAGACAGGAAAAATTGCTGGCAAGAAAACTCAACTTTACAGGGAATGTTATGTTGTGTTAGGTTTATTATTGGACTGTCTTTTCAAGTGAAATATGGAAAAAGAAAATAAATGATTACGTATCTGAGGTGTTTCTGCGCATGGCTTTAATTTCACTCTTTTTTTCTTCTTCTTCTTTTTTAAGTAATTTAGCAAAATTCTTCAACCTTTCAACTATTGTGAATGAGTCTTGCATGGGAAATGCAGCATAAGATTATATTATATATATATATATATATTTCTTTTGTAAGAGAGCGTTTTTAAGTCATATTTACATTTAAATTAATTTATATTTAAGCTATTAGTCTCTTACATTTTTTAGTTAATTAAAAAAAATGGTAAAAATGTTAGTAGAAGAAGAATGAAAAAAAAAATTAAAAAAAAGAAGAAGAAGAAGAAGAAGAGAATTTTTCAAACGAGGGAAGACGAAGAAATACAGTAGCACTGATGGAGAAATCATGGCTCCGGTAACCGATAACCGAAATCATGGCTACTCATTTAGTGCTCACTCCTACCCGACGCGGTCATCCCATCTTAGCCTTCTTTCTTTTTCTATTTTTCCCGCCAATCCATATATAATGTGTCAGCCAAAATCATATTGTCATGTTTTTCTAAGTGGTCATGTGCAGATTTGTGTCTTTCTTTTTTTCTGCTTTCCTTGCTTTGCTTTTTTTCCCTCTGTACTTGTGTTCTCTCTCTCTCAATGAATATCTCTTTTTAGCCTTAAAAAAAAAAAATGTGCAGATTTGCAGGTAAGTCAGAGAAAATGGGCTGCAAATGCTGCACTGCTATAAAACATGGCATTTCTTCGTCTTTCCTGAGTTCCCTCTCATCTGAAAATTTCTCTTCTTCTTCTTCTGTTGTTGTTGTTGTTTTTTTTTTTTTTTTTTTTTGTCTTTTTTTTCACCTGGCACTTTTACCATTTTTTTAATTAACTAAAAAATGTAAACTGTTAGGTTTTTAAGTTTTTTGACGGAATCCGTCAACAAAAACCTTATTTTTCTCTAATAAAAAAGTTTCAGACTTTAAAAGTTAAAAAAATATTTTATGATTAAACTTTTAAAAGTAAATTTATTTGAGACCAAATTTACTAATTATTCATACTCGCAACTAAAAAAATCAATGAATTGTTAGTTGTCCATTAACACCTATTCTGTGGATCCATAGTCCAATAACATTTTGATCCACAAAATTTATAAAATTTCAAAGTCCCATATATTAAAAAGCATCCTGGGCCATAGAATAGGCCCATAATATTTCATTCCAATCAAATAATAAATAATAACTTTTAAGCAGGAGAAAATGTATTTTAAATATTACATGAGATTGATAGTTTAATTTTAATTATGAGTGTCATGTAAGAGTAAAAATTAGATTCTGCGAGCGCAGCTCAAGTAATTAGTTAGAGTTGTGATAACTTTGAAGACTAGATAATATAATAAAATCAAGAGTAATAAATAATAATCTTTTTTTTTTTATGAATGAGTAATAAATAATAATCAATAAATCAATTTCAATTTCCAATATAGAATATTTTATGGTTTAATATCCATGTTTGTATTTTCTTTCTTAAACCTCCAAAATGGCATATAATTATCCAATTTAATATGAACATATCTTTTTTATCCTATAATACACTATTCTAAATAATTTCTTTATTTAGAGAATTGCTCCCACTAATATTAAATGTGTATATATAATAAGTAACTTTCTAGAGAGAGAAACCAAAAGTGCAATCAATTTAGCTGACCTCATTGCTTTGCAATGAGGAATAAGAGAGAAAAAAAAGAGTGCAAAGACAAACAAAATTATATATGTAAACATCAAATCAATGGAATTAGAGTTAGATATCTAACCCGGTAGCTTGAGAAAGTTGGTGTGTGGACTCCTAATGCTTCCTCTAGAGCGGATGATCGAGGTTTCAAATTCCCTTGAGGTGGTTAGCGTCATGTTAAAAAAAGGCTTTGGGCCAAGCCCTCACCCTCGAGTAAGAGTTGAACTCTGCGAGCACTCCGCAGAAAGAGTCCGAATTAGTCTCACCAAATAAGGTGAGGACACCGGATGCCCCAAGTGGATATATATAAAAAAAAAAGAGTTAGATATCTAATTAACGTGCATTTAAGGATCAACATTAAATGTACAAGTGAGTATCATTGTTTACTAAAAGAAATGGTTATTTATGTATGCATATTAATTAAAAGTATGAAAAATTTGAATCAACTTTATGGTAAGAGATTGTAACAATCTTTGGTTCAATTATTTCATGCAGATGTTATATAGAATATAGGGTTATATTTTGATTGGCGTGATATTTTTATTTAAATACGTTCATCTTACCAATATCTTATACTGCATTTCTTATAAATTTTTTATGAAATTAATCGATAAAAATAACAACTTTTTACTGAATAAGAGATACAATAAGTAGAGGAGTTTTAGACTTTAGGGCATGTGATTTATGCTTTGTTATGGCTACCCTGTAAAATGCCTGTGAGAATAATAAGTAAAAAAGTATGAGAGAGTTTGTAAATGTTTTGCCAAGAAAAACTAAAATCTTCATCCTTACCATTAATAATAGCTGGCATTTGAATATTATGTCTTTAGATGGTAATATTCGAGTCAGCTTGATCAAATTTTAAATTACTATATACTGAAATCGAGTTTCGAACATTCAACATCACTTAAGTCAAAAGAGCTTGAGATTTGAATGTTTCTTTGATCCTACGAAGATAAAAGATGAAAATGGAAGATGGAAGATGGCAGATCCCTCTGATCAAATTCCTTACCTTCCAACCCGTGATTATAATATTCATCAGTTTTTTTTTTCTTCTTTTCTTTGCTGTATATTATTATACCTCACCAGCTTCGCACAATCTGCCAAAAGGGATTTTCACGTGCTTCTGTTTCTAGTGTTTATAATTAAAATACTTTCAAAGTTTTCCAAATTCTGATTACAGTTAGATGTAACAACAACCATTCACGGGCTCATTATTTGCATACCCAACTCACTTTCAATCCCATATATTTAATGACAACAACTATGATAGCTTCATAACCCGATTTTTCAAGTGAAAAATTTTGAATTCAACTTATTTTAAGAACGATTTTATACCACAAGTTTAATTGCGTATTGTAGTATGAAGGTCTCCCAATAGATGCATTTTAACCATGTACTGTAGTTTGGAGATCTCCAAATGAATTCATTTTGGATGACATATTTCAACCGTGTATTGTAGTCTTGAGGCCTTCCAATAGATGAATTCTCCCAATGGATTCATCCAGATGTTGCATTTCAACCACATATTGTAGTTTCGAGGTTTCCTAATAAATTTATTCTAGATGTTACATTTTAACGTGTATTATGATAGTCCGAATGTTTCTCAATGAATTCATTCTGAATACTACATTTCAACTATGTATAATATAGTCCGGAGGTCTCTAGAGGAATTCAGTCCAGATTAGTCGACGAGAATACCAAGTTAAATAATAATAATAATAATAATAATAATAATATAATAAACCATATATTTAATGCTTTCAAATGTCCTTCATTGCCTACAAGTATCCGCCCACCCCATTCTTCTCCTCTTCCTTAGAAATGATCTGTAGAAGCTTCTGTTCCCCTGCATCCATTGTTCTTTTCTTTCTTTTTCTGCTTCCATCATTCCATGGATCAAATGCTTCTTTTTCTCCTACTTGCAACTTTCCTACAATCTCAACTACCCTTAACTCTTACGGCTAAACCACCGGCGCCGCCGCGGCTACCTAAATCCCACATCGCTGTCCAGGGTTCTGTATTCTGTGACGTATGTTACGACAACACTTTCTCACGACATAGCTACTTCTTACCAGGTAAGAAATGCATATTCTAAGTCTTTTTTTGAATACACTGATTTGTGATTATTAATTAATTATTATGAATAGGTGCAAATGTGCATATCCAGTGCAAATTTAAGGCTAATTCCCCCGGAACTACAGAACAAATAGCTTTCTCAGTTAACAGAACAACAGACAAATATGGAGTTTATAAATTGGACATACCATCCATTGAAGGTGTTGATTGCTCCGATGACCGTGAAATTCAATTCGTCTGCGAAGTGGGATTGATAGGAAACGCATCTCCGGCGTCGGCGGCGGCATGCAACGTTCCTGGTCGGGAAAGCACTACAAATGAGATTACGCTGAAATCAAAACAGAGTAATCTGTGTATTTACAGTATGAGTGCACTGAGTTACAGACCGGTCTCAAAGAATGTCAGTTTATGTGGGAATAATGATAATAAGAAATTTAAGTTTCCTTATTCTTTGAATTCCTCGAAGTTTTTCTTACCAAATTTTCCTCCATATTATGGTATCCATTGGCCTCCTCTTCCTCAATTCCCTCCTTTACCTTCATTACCACATTTTCCACCTTTTCCTTCTTTTCCATTCTCTCCATTGCCGCCGCTACCATCTTTACCTCCTCTGCCGCCGCTACCATCTCTACCTCCTCTGCCACCGCTACCATCTCTGCCGCCTTTTCCTTTCCCACCAGCGACAATCCCAAGATCACCACCACAACCACCGTCTTCTTCGTCATCCTCTGTATTTCCTTCAAACCCACCACCGAATTATCCTTTTGTTTCTCCTCCACGGCCACCAGGATTTAATCTTGCAGACCCAAGAACTTGGATACCAAATTACCCTCCTGCTCCACCTTCTCCAATTCAGCCTTAAAATGTTTATTCATACACCGCCGCCAATGGGCTATGAATAGTTCAAACTAACTTTCACAACCTCCGACAAAGGAATTGCTTGGGAATATTTACCCTTAAATGTAATATTTAGTACATGAATATGAATAAATATTTACACAGTATAGTTTATGGCTTTTGCATTGGCCTAATGCTTGTGTTCTTTCTAACTGCTTCACTTTATTGCATAAATTCCTAATGGTTTCCGACATGCAATATTTTATGAGAAAAATAAAACAAATATTCAGACACGGCCTAATAGAACTCGGAAAAAACTAACTTGCAGATGGAAAATGCTTTTTTCATGAAGAATAAGAAGAATTGTAACATGGTAACCTCGAAATTCTTCCTGAAGTTCTCAAATTCAATTGCTAAGGTGTGGGAAGTTCCAAAGTTAGAACCACCCTTAGTATATTAGTAGCATAACAGAACAGTGGATTCATCATCCAAGTCAGATTCCGAACCTGAATAATCGCTGGTGCTTCTAGTTGCAATTAATTCATCATCCTCTCCTAAAGTTATTCTTTTAGGATTACTTTGCAGTGACGAATGTGAAGGTGAAAAATCTCAAACCTAGGGTTTTATGAGAGATTGAAAGTGGGAATTGGGAAGAATTGCAGAATGCCCGTAAGACGCCAAAATTGAAGGGCGCGATTCAGATACCCTTTTATACGTTCCGTAGGCAAACTTCGTCAATTTTCGAGTGTTTGTTTTTTAGTGAGCTTTTGGGCCTCCGGATAATTTTATGGTTACATGCAATTTGTTTTGTTTGAACAAAATCTCAAATTCAATCTTATTATATACAAAAATGTATATTAAAATAATTTTTAAAGTCTAGAAGGTATATAAAAGGAATACCTCGAATTGACAATAAATATTTAGATTTATTTTATATATACATTATAAATTCACTATAATTTTTAATGTGGGACGACGTATCACAATTTTATTACTAATTTCGATTTCATGAAGAATTACTTAATTCATTATTATAAAATATCTTAGAAGTCTATTTAGAGGAGGTGAAATTTGACATGTATGATTGTGAAGTAATATTTATCTTATCTCAAATGAAATGAGAGGAACAATAAAGGTGAATTATTATGCTATTATATATACTATCATTGGTCTACAATTAGAGATAAAAAGGATGTGACATAAAATTAAATGGTTAGGAAAAGATTAAAAGAAAGTTAAAAAGTTAAAGGGGAAAAAAAAAAAGTGTATGGTGATTAGATAGGAAAGATTAATGTGGAATATGCTTGGAGCCTTCTACCAAAAATGGGTTTTTACCAAACTATATATATATATATATATATATATATATATATATATATATATATATATATTTATTTTAGTTTATCCGATTTTTGAAGCTAATCCATATTTAATTCGTGTTGTGCTCAATTTTTATTCAAGTAAGATCTCACCCTAACTCTTACATACTACTTGTAGTGAATATCGAACTCTCGACTTCGTATAACATTTATAATACATTTTTCTATTATGTCAAGTCAAGACTCTTATTGGAGAATGGGGATGAGGGAATGTGATCATAGTGGTAAATACTTAGGACATAGCTTCTGTAGGTTCAGATCAAAGGCAGAGGGCTTCAAGGACATTATGGAAAAAATGGCATGCCGACTTTCTGGTTGGAGACAAAAGCTCCTGTCGATGGCGGGCAGAATGACGCTAATCAGGTCGGTACTCCAAGCTGTAACAAAAAATACCAAGAAGTAGACAAAATAATAACAAAAAAAAAATAAAAAAGACGAAAGCATAAAAAACAGAGGAAAAAGGGAGAGATCTGACCAAGAGAGAAGCTTAGTCGGAGCTTAGCTGCTCTCTTGGTTGGAAGAAATGGGTGAGGGGAAAGAAAGGCAGCAGCCGCGGTAGTAAAGGGAGAGAGGTTTCCTCTAAGATATTTAGTCTAAAGCTTTGTATAATCTTCTTTATTATATACATATTATATGTTATTAGTATTTTTTGAAAAAAAAATGACATGTATCGTAATTTGATTGGTGTGATGTCAAATACAACTCAAAATTATGATAATACATCTATTATAATTGGAATATGTTACATCTATTATCCATAATATAGAATATATGAAATATAAAAAATGAATAAATGTATTAATTAAAATGCCAAAGTGAGATGAAGGGCATTCTTGTAACTAGTATTCTGTAATATTTGCATAGTTCACGTTGACTTATAATGTACAAGGATATTGTCAAAATTAAGGTATTTATATGATTTATATTTGAATTATTGCCAATGTTATTAAGCATTTTCTTAAACTCCTCAAAGTCAACCTCTATAAATTTAGTGTTGTGTGTGGTCTGACCTAATCAAAGTATAATCACATCCACAGGTGTATGTATATATATATGATGGATAGAAAAAATCAAAATGTATTATTGTAAACTATAGTGGTACAGATGTCAAATTGTAATGTCAAAGTTACCATGTCAACGTCCAAGATGGATAGAAAATTAACGGTTAATCATTTGCTTAATCAGTTTTTCCCACGGCCGTGTATATTCATGCTGTTTTGATAATGCGTTGAACTCCGAACTATTTTTTCTATCCTATACCGACCGTCACCGGGACCATTCTATATATTATCATATTAGGCATCATCATGTAGGATTGTTTTTTCAGTGAGGGGGCCAGGTAGGAACAAAAAAAATTAAAATTAAAATCTTTAAAAAATTTAGTATATGTTTAGGTAATTAAATAAGTTAATTAATGAAGAAAGAAAACTATAGGTTTAGCAACCGAAGAAAGCAAGTGATGCTATCCAAAATCTAATGACCACCAACTATGGGTTTACTTTTCCTTAAGGTTTATTATGATTGGTAATTTTGAGATAGATTAATTACATTCTGAATCTATGTGAATTGCACCTACTAACATTATTTTTAAGATAAAAAATATTGTTACCGACAATGACGGTCATTATAGATGTTTAATATATTGATAAAAAATAGTGAGACATTTTCTATGATATTATTTAAAATATGTGTCAGTTTAATTTAATTGATCTTAAAAAAAATTATAATAAAAATTTATTAGTATTTTAGACAATATTTTTTATGATAATTTAAATATATATATATATATGTGAACAAGATTTTCGATAGTATATGCAAAAATATAATTCAGAATAATGATTGATAATAATATGACTTTTAAATAATTATTTGATATTGGATTTCAATTTTTGTATATCTCTATTGATTTTTTTTTTTGTTATGAATTCGAGACCTCTTTAGCTTGTCAAATGATTTGATTTCTCTAATTATCTATTTGATTTCTGTGGACTTGATTCTCGAAGGAGGATGTGCGAATATGTCGGAGTTTATTTTCTTCTTGATATGATCTCTCTCTAAATGCTCTTCTTCGTCTTTTCTTTATAAATGAAGAGATGACCAAGAAAGTAGATTTGTTTGGTCAAAAGCTTCTTGAGGTGATGTGACATCATCTAATTGACAATGATATATATTTTCAAGTAGCAAATTGCAGTATTTGGGAAAATGAAAAGAAGAAAAAAAGCATATTCATTTGGACCATAAGTAAAGAAATAAGACAAAAAACAAATAGCACTTGCTATCTCTATAAATTTTGTCCATTTCCTTAGGTTTCAATTCATAGAAACTTTCCTCTTTCAAGTCACTATAATGAATAATAAATAATTCATAAAAAAACAAGTAGTGCCTTAAAAGAAAGTCATGACTAATATATATCAAGTAGCACCATTATAGAGTTTTTTGCTCAATATAACACTCTTTTCTTCCCTATTTAACCTTACATTACTATTAAAATATAGTCCCAATCTGATCTGAATTATACTCTCAATTTGATTTGAACGTATTTTCTATATATATATATATATATATATTATATATATATATTATATTACAATCTTAGTCGGAATAGTAACTATTTTACTTTAGTTTATTTTTTGTTTTTTAAAGGGTATTATGGTAATTATTCTTCGTTGAAGTTTCACAAAGTTTTATATCGAAACTTTAGAAGATAAATCTTCGATTTTCTACTTATAAATACTTTGATGGCTCTCTTGACTAAATAAGTAGATTCTTATTGGGGTATCAACTCAAGTCTCATATATAAAGATGAGCAAGAATTGTTTAATATATAAGTATTTCACCTACTTTATATATGATATTAATATGATGTTAAGGTGAGGTAGCGAATAATAGAATATTCAAAAAAATTATTAATAAAAAAATGAACAAAACAAAAACTATAGTGTGCGTGTATATATATATATATATATATATAATACCCTAGAATATGAGATCACATTTCTCTATATAAAAGGTACATTACTAACTAGTAATCACAAGCCTCTAATTGTGGTTAACTCATCAATCTATATAGAAGAAGCAATAGTGATTTGATATGAAAGCACATCCCGTGAGGTTCTCCACTGTTTCCCATCTCTTTTTATCATCCCAACATATACATACATAAATATATATGTATACACACACACACACCAAGTTATAATTCTTTGATTTGTAATCCTGTCTTCTCTGCAACCTTTTTATTTTGTTAGTGGAAATCTTTTTCTTTGCATGTGTTTGATGTTACAGCTTGTAGAATTATAGTTCAGTTTCTGACAAAAAATATGAGTAACACCATGAGACCGAGGATGAAAATTATGTTCAACTTGGTTTATGACAGAGGCTAGTAGTACTAGTAAATCCATCCCAAAATTCATTCTTCCTTAAAAAAAAAACAAAATTCTGTTTTCTGGGATTTTAATTACATAGATTTTTAAATATTCTCGTTATATATATATATATATTATATTCATGGATTTGGTAATCAAGGGAAAAGGAAAAAAGGGTCTAATCATCAAGACATGGGAGCGATGCAGATCTCTGGGAGGTGGTATTGGGAGAAAAACCAGAGGAGGAAGAAAACCTGCTGTTGGGCAAGAAAAGCTGAAGCATAGCAAATCGTGGCCGAGGACTGCTACGGATCATCAGCTCGGAGAAGAAAAAGAAGAAGATAAACGACGCGGTGGCGGCGGCAAGATTTATCGCCGGGTTGCTCCAGAAGGTTGTTTCTCAGTTTATGTTGGACCTAAAAAACAGAGGTTTGTGATCAGAACGCAGTGTCTGAACCATCCTCTGTTTAAGGTTTTACTGGAAGAAGCTGAATCGGAATATGGGTATAACAGTGAAGGCCCTCTTGAGCTTCCATGTGAAGTTGATAGCTTTATTAAAGTACTTATTGAAATGGATGATTCCGATGATATTTTTCCGTCCAGAAGGTGCAGTTTTGGTGGTGGTGGTAGGTCTTACAGTTCGTATCACCTTCTTCCTACTTCCCCTAAAATTGCTTTCCTTCAATAATTATAGTCTGTTAATTGCTATCCATGTGTATGTTTGAAACGTTATATATATGTATATATATGTCTTTTGTGTTAGTAATTTTGTTTGTATGCATTTATATTATCCAATGTTCAAACAAATGTATATCTTATATGCATGATGATCAGCCAGAAGCTGCAGCCATGTTTTTTCTCTTGGCAGGTTTGTTTCTTCATCAGCTGGTTCTTCTTGATCTGTATAAAAAAAAATGCAGATTTTTATGTCTTTTTTTTATTAAAGAAAAATCCTTCTACTTTCTTCAAAAGTAATGGTTGCTATGTTGTATACAAGTTAAACTAATCTGGTTGTATCTGTAAAGTCTTTTAACTCTTCCCCGGCAAATTAACAAATAATCTGCAACTTTTTACTTTTAATTGGATTAAATTCAATTCAATTCTCTCCATTGAGATGTTTTCTGTTTTTTTTTTTTTTTGCAAAAATTTTAGTTTCTGGCACGCACAAAAAAAAGTACTGTTTGTTCTTCCATCACAATCAGTGGCCATAAATGTTTTTTTTTTTTTGAAGAATACTTGATTTGGACATTAAACAACTTACCAATAAAATGTCTTGATTGTTATAACATCATTATTTTATCTTTATTATCGTCATTAGTACGTAGTAGTTTTAGTGATAATCTTTTCTTTTTCATATTATATATATATATATATATATATATTTGAGCCTATCTACCATTGTATACTACCTTGTACTGATTTGTATTAGAAAAATGTCTGGTTGGAGATTTAAAATTTTTAAGTTTATATATATATATATATATATAGCAAGCTTTTGTTTACTTTCACAAATCACAAATATAAAAATAAAAAAAAGTCAAATAAGACAAACTCTTACAAATTAAAATATCGTGTGATATTTTGTCTGATATGATCTTCCGTGAGCTTGTTCAACAAAATACACTAACTAGTAGCAAGTTTTTTTTAACTAAATCAGGCCAAGAAAGGTATCCAAGAACGTGCCATTTATATTATATGAAGCCCTTATATTTATATAATGGAAAAACGTATTGTAAAGTTATACGAAGTTTAAAGTTCGACACTAGTTGTGAATTAAGAGATAAGTTGAGGTCTTTCTTTAAGTAAGAGTTGAACTGTTCAAATGTAATTCAAGTCAAATCTAGATTAATCGGAATCATGGTTGCTCTCAAAAATCACAAATTAGGTGTCATTTAATTTTTCTTGTAAATGTATATAAAATATTTCTTCTTTTTTTTTTTTTTACTTTGTTATATTAAAAAAATATTGCATAATATCTACAAATAATTTTAATAGTTTACAAGTAAAATTTATTGGAAAAAACCCGGTAGCTTGGGGGAGTTGGTAAGCGGACTCATAATGCTTCTTCCAGGGCGGATGATCGAAGGTTCGAATCCCCCTGAGATGGTTAGCGCCATGTTAAAAAGCTTTGAATCGGACTTTAACTCTCGAGTAAGAGTTGAACTCTGCGAGCTCTCCGCAGAGCGAGTCCGAATTAATGAAGATATCACCAACTCCTCACCTAAAATCAAAACATGATGTCCAAACAGAAACTAACCCACTAAACGCCTTTGGTTTCCATTTTTACATTAATTTATATTTTGACTTATGAGAGTTGCAGCAGGGAAACTTGATTCGTATATTTCAACTCTTTTATTTGGTAGAAAGTTAAAGAATAGCAATTTTTTTTTTTTATATATATATATATACTGAATTTTTAGTGTTATTTCTAAGCTATGGACCTTTTCTTTTCTTTTATTTTTTTAAGATTCTCGTTATTTTTTCTTGTTT
Organism: Cynanchum wilfordii; assembly: GCA_025388415.1. Lineage (NCBI taxonomy): Eukaryota > Viridiplantae > Streptophyta > Magnoliopsida > Gentianales > Apocynaceae > Cynanchum > Cynanchum wilfordii. The sequence goes on along the minus strand of JAHSUH010003778.1, from coordinate 3,374,949 downwards.
TTTAATCAAATTTTAATAAATTTTCATTTCTTTTTTCTTAGGATACGAGGTGTATTAGATGGTTCCAATTATGGAAGAGTAACTTTAAGTCAATCCATATTTAGACTAATCTTTGTTACAGTCAGGTTAATCCCTTATGAGAGAAATTTATGACCCAAATTTTAAACAGTTGTATACGTGAATTATAATTTATCATTTTGGCAAAAAAAAAAGAAAAAAAACATGTTAACATTTGGAGGAAAAAGAATAAATTAAGAAATTGAAAAAAAAAATTAGAATTTAAGATATAAAAATTAAAAAAAAAAAAAACATAATTTAGATACTAAAAATGACAATTTTTTTTCCAAATATCATCTTTTATTTCACATAAACTTGATTTTCCTCCCTTCCCAATCTTTCATATTCTCTCTCTTCTTTTTATTATTATTTTTTAATATATTTAATATAGGGTTTCAAAAATATATATATAATATATATTTAATAAAGTATTTTAGAAACAATTGGGAGTGGAAACAATTGGATGGATTAAATCAGTTTGATAGGAAATAAACCTCCAATCAGATATAACCTCTAATTAAAAAAAAAAATAGTATAAAGGATCATTCTTTTAAACCAAATAAATAAATAATCACATTAAGAAAAATCAATTAATATGTTAAGTAAACTCAAAAGATTATATTTTATTTGAATTAATACTTAATTTTTTCTTCAATTATAATCAATATCTATTTTGTTTCAAATTATATACAAATTATATATTATGTATAAAATTTATTCTGTGCGTGTGAGGAGTGATTATCACTTTAGTCTTACACACTAAACTTCTTCAATCTCATCTTGGACAGACAATGTTATTTTATTTAAAAAATATATATAAATAATTAGATTTTTCCTATTCAAATTATGATTAATAAAAAAATTATTATACAAGTAATATTAAAAATAACAAGGGGATTATTAATATTTTTAATATAGAAAATTATAATTATATTAAATTAGTTTTGTTTTTTTTATATATTTGACAAGACTTTTGTGGAGTCACTTCACTCTAAAAATTTAAACAAGATAATACAAGTTAGATTTAGGATAAAATGTGTGTAACAAAACGTCAATCTGTGTCAAAAATTGCATGCAGTCACTTTTACTTTTTTTTTTTTTTATTATTATTATTATTTTTTAGCTCATGAATTTATTCTTTTCCACTAAATTATATGTTTTACTTTTTCTTCACAAATATGATTGATGAAAATTAACTTTTTCTAAAGCAAGTTGTTATTATTATTATTACTATCACTATTCCTAATTTATTAAATTTTAAAGAATATTTAGGTTTCTCAAAAATTTTAAATTTATAATTAAATATTAAAATATAATTTATCATAATTAAAAAATTAAATAAAAATGGTGCCCAAATAACCGTTTTAATTTAGAATTTTTAATTGTTAGTCCATTTAAATATTTCGTGCCATATACAAGGAACATACATTTACATTGGGCCATAATAATTCCGAAAATTAACTCTTTTATTAAATATTACCATCCTAGCCCACCCAGACCAGCCCAGCCCAAATTTATTTGCTAGAATCCGAGATTGAAAAAAAAAAAAAAAAAAAAAAAAAAAAAAAGCACTCTCAAAGTGTTTTGAATAAGAGTTGGTCAGTAATTCTGCTTTCACGATTTATTGGTCATCTTTAGGGGGGGGGGGGGTTTGGGGGGGGTCTTCTCCTTGAGAGAAGACAAAATTCTTCAACATACACAGTATCTCCACATAATTTTTTTTTAAGTTACGATTTATTTATTTTATTTTATTTGAAAAGAATGACAATTCAACATAATTTTAATTATTTTTTATGAATTTCGTCATAAAAACTTTACAGATAAATTAATTTTTAGATTTCTAATCTAAAAATAAATTTTGTTGTTCTTTATGATAACTTACAAGATAACTGAAATTTGTCTATCATAGTGTTGGAATCAGGTATTCGACAATTCACAATAATGAGTGGCATCATAAGCTATTTGATGAATTTGAACGCTCCACCCATTAACGTTTAGGGTTTTAATTCCATGTCAGTTTGTGTTGAATTGATTAATTAATTTATATTTTGATCCATTTTATTTTCTTATAGTTTGATTATTAGATTATTATATATATATATTTTTATATAATGTTTTGTATTTTTTAATATTTAATCCTTTATAGAACAAAAAAATAAAAAATAAAAGAAAAAAAGAAAGTTGTGTTCATCGAGAATAAATTGTTTTCAGGAAGAGATGTTGATGACATGACCTGAAACTGGAAAAGGGGGAAAAAGAAAAAAGAAACTCGAAGTTTACTCTCGCGAAATCGTACTTTTTGGGATTCAAATTCAATTCCTCCGGTGGGAAAGGAAATGTCAGGGTCGAATACTAAGAGCAGCAGCAGCAGCTCGGTGCACATACTCCATAACACCACAATCGTAACCATGGATTCTCAGAGCCGAGTGTTTCTCAACGGCGCAATCGTGATCGAAGACGATACAATTAAAGCTATCGGTCATTGTCACAACATCCTCCCTCAATTTTCTTCACTGTCGCCGCAACTCATCGACCTCAATGGCCAAATTCTCCTTCCAGGTCTAAATGTCAATAATATCTTTTTGCAGATATAAACTTGGGGAAAAAATTTATGGTATAAATTTGTAGGAGTTGTGCAGGTTTTATAAACACGCACGTTCATACTTCTCAACAACTAGCGAGGGGAATTGCGGACGATATTGACTTAATGACTTGGCTACACCATAGGATTTGGCCTTATGAATCTAACATGACGGAGGAAGATTCGTATATTTCTACTCTACTTTGCGGAATTGAACTGATTCACTCCGGTGTATGTTGCTTATAAACTGATTTTTGTGTGTTGATGAACTTCAGTTTGTTATACAGGCTCTGTTCATTATATGTAACAGTGTGCTTGATTCCAAACCAAGGTAACTTGCTTTGCGGAGGCCGGAGGGCAGCATGTATCGGGGATGGCAAGAGCAGTGCAGGAGCTGGGCATACGTGCGTGTTTGACAGAATCAATTATGGATGCCGGTGAGGGTTTGCCGGAAGCATGGGCTAACCGGACAACTGAACAATGTATTCAGGTTGAATAACATGTCCTGGGGTTTCGCAAGATTGGGGTGGGAGAAATTGGGCAGAATTAATGATGAACTTTCCATAAGGTCACTGTGATAAAATGTCATTTTCCTGAGATTTACTCAATTTATGCACTAACAGAATCAATTATCATTCTGGATTTGCTGGCTTTTTTCTTTCTTTTCTTTTTTTCTTTTTCAGATTTGTTAATTCACTCCTGATAAGATAGAAAACAGGTCATAACACTTTCAAATAAGCTGAAGTAGAGGGAACGATATATCATTGACATAGTGGTTGGATACCTTATGTGCCATTTTTTGGTTCCTTATTAATTATGATTCTTCTGTAAGGTTGTAACAGCTGCCAGCAACATTGTTCGGGACTTTAGTTCATTTCTATGCATTCCTCTTTCTTTCTTTATTCATCTTCTCGTTTGGCATGGTATGACTAATTCTTTTCATTCGTTTAAGCGCAGTCTCAGAAAGAACTTTACAAGAAACACCATAATACAGCAGATGGACGCATCAGAATGTGGCTTGGAATAAGGCAAATAATGAATTCAACTGATCGTCTACTTACAGTAACAAGAGATGTGGCAAAAGAATTGAAAACTGGGATCCATATGGTCTCTCTCTCCCTCTCTCTCAAAAACACACACACTGGGCTTTGTTAGGCAGGCATGGGTTTTGTGGGAAAAAGGAAATAGAAGGAAGGAGAGAGAAAAGAAGGCTGGCATGACATAGGTGTCATGAATTATATGCGAAGCTTTCAAAGTATTTGAATCTGCAGTTGACTGTAGAAATATTCGCATGTTCTACATCTTTGTTTTTGTTGGCATATGATTGCTTATCTCTTGCTTGCATGGCTGTAGCATGCTATGGAACAGAATAATATGAAGACGCATGACGAAATTATCTCCCACCCATTAATCTAATTGAGAACTGTAAATTGAATTCACTTCATGGACTGTGTTTGAGAAGAAAAAAACAGGTTAAGTTTTCTGGTTCAAAGTTCCAATCAATTTAACAAAGACAGACTGGATATATTACCTTTTTATTTGAGTTCATTTAAGTCCTAACCGTTCACTTCAAGTCATCTAATCTTCCACTTTAGTATTAATGCAAGTTGAAATTATGTACCCTTTCCTAATTTAGCATGTTGCTGAGATTCCTTATGAGAACCAAGTTGTGGTGGACTCTCGTGGAGTTGATCATGGAACAGTTTCTTACCTCGAAAGAATCAAGCTCCTAGATGAGAATTTTTTGGCTGCCCATTCTGTTTGGGTTAACAAAGATGAGGTGATCTTTTTGGTTTATATTTTTTTGGCCTCAATTGAAATAAGCTTGTCATGCTGCTCTATTAGAAAGGCCATGTCTTCTTTTCAGCTCAGCTTTCTATCGAGGGCTGGTGTCAAAGTATCTCATTGTCCTGCTGCTGCTATGCGTATGCTTGGATTTGCACCCATAAAGGAAATGCTTGATGCTGGGATTTGTGTGTCTTTGGGTACAGATGGAGCACCCTCAAATAATAGGATGAGTATAGGTATCTTTTCAAACTGGTGATATTGGAACACTGACATAGCTTCTTCAGAATTATTTTGTTTAACTCTCTTTTAATTACTACATTGTTCTAGTAAATAAAACTATGCACCCTCTTGTCTTATTAGCACAGAATCTCAATGAAAGATTTCCTCTGTTGCATTCAGCAAGAATGAACCTTCATGACTGCTTTTTTCTCAAATTCAAGATCATTATCATGATTTTCTTAATGAGATTGATGATAAATGATTTCAATTTTCTTCAAATTAACAATGGATGTGGCATTCTTTGTCTGAAAGATATGAGCTAGACCTCAGTGGAATGAGAACAGTAAGATAGAGACACCGGAAAAGAAGAATGTGTAGTTGAAACATCATTCTAGTTGAAGAAAGAACTGTCATTCATTTAAGAAGTATACCAAACAAAATTCATAATGACATGAAGTATAAAGTGATCCTTGTTTAGGCCCATCTCTCGTCAATTTGATCAGTAACAACTGCCTTGATTCACTAAAGGGATGTCTTATATTGATCTTTACAATATCTATTTCTTATCACTGTGAGAATATTTTATACATGAATTCTCATGTGTGTCATCCCATAAATAATAATTATATGTACGTTTTTGATGTATCATCTTACGTTTTTGATTACATCCTATGTAGTTGATGAGATGTATCTAGCTTCTCTAATCAACAAAGGAAGGGAGGTTTTCAATAGGGGGACCACTGACCCTACTGTTCTTCCTGCCGAAACAATTCTGAAGATGGCTACTATTAATGGTGCAAAATCAGTATGCTGGAATGAACAAATAGGGTCACTTGAGGTCGGCAAAAAGGTTTGTTCTACATGAAATGGTACTTTACTTATTGCCTCAAAATTTCATTTTGTTTCTGGAGAAACTGATCTTTTATTTATTTGTTTATTTCAAACTCATCTCGCAAGAGATGAGCACTAAAATGAAGAATTGGGTAAGAGAGTTTGGGAGCTTAGGATACTGAAGCACAGATATACTTCCTGGGATAATGTTATTTACTGTCTTTCATCTACTCAACAAACTCTGAAATCACATTTTACCATAATTTCATCATACCATCATAATGATATTCTATCATTGTCTTTGCATTGGCTATGCCTTCAACTTGGAACTTTAAGTCTCTACATTTAGTTTTCTTTCATAATCAATGTTAATTTTCGTTCTTACACATTACATGGCAGGCTGACATGATTGTGGTCAATCCTTCCTCTTGGTCTATGGTGCCCCTTCATGACTGGTATATTACAATCCTGTGTTTATGAAACATGCTATCTAAAAGGCTAGGACAGTCTTTTTATTTGGATGGGGTCAAGGAGAGCTCCAATTTTTAGTCCTTTGGATTTGTTAATAGATTATGTTATTTTATTTCTTTCAAAAACACAAAATAATAATAATATGTGAAGGATGATCTAGTGGTGGTCTTATTTGTATTTGATTGCAGCCCTTCAATCATTCCTCGGTTGGTTCATTATTTATTTGATTAGCTTTTCTCATGCACCATTTTACACACACTTCTCCAGTCTGGTCCAAACAATAAAAGCAGGGAAAGCGAAGCAAGAAAAGTAGAAGGGAAAGAAAAAAAAGGAAAAAGTGGGGGAACAAAACTTTGGTTGTTAGATCTATTGTCTCTGCAATCATGCTTCATTAATTTGAAAGTGCATTACTTTTCATCTTTTCTTGCTTCATTACCCCTTTTGGAGGTTTAGTCATCTAGTGAACTTATTTAGTCTCCTTTCACCAATGTGCAGCATTTCCAGCTTTGTATATAGTATGCGTACTGAAAACATTGTCTCAGTCATGTGCAATGGGAAATGGATTATGAAGGATAAGCTAATACTTACTGTGGATGAGGTAACCTGTAAAGCCTTTCTTCATTGTTTTCTTTTTTTTTTCCTCTTTTTTTCTGTCATTTCGCCTGTGTTTGTTAATAGTTAATTTTTCCTGTCTGTATCTAACGTTGATCAACAAATCCTTTACCTGAAATGTGGTTTTTAAATCTCACAGAGGGAGATTATTTCAATGGCTAAGCTTGCTGCTGCAGAGCTTCTGAAAAGGGCAGGCATCAAAATCCCAAGTAGAATGAATATCCAGTAAAATACCCTCCAGAGCTTTCTGATCTGGAAATGTATAATCCTTCCTTTGTGTCTATTCTATAATTTAGACATTTGAAAAATAAATAGTTAGTTACTTAGTAGTTTTCATTTTACTTAGAAAGCTGCAACGATTTTATGACGAATAAGACTACAGCTTGTTTTTGGGTTTTTTTATTTTTTTTATTTTTTGGTAAGTGTTTCAGATTACACAAAGGAATCAATATCATCATCAAAAAAGGGGATATGTCCATGAAGCTTCTTCATATTTGCATGAACATCAACCAATACAGTATGTATGTAATCAGATTTTGGATGGGATTTATCATCAACAAAGAATTTATGGATTTGTCCTCCTTCCTCAATAAAGCTATACCCTGCAGCCTTCTGTATTTGAAAGCCTGTCATAACCTTCCTCAATTTTGCAACTCCATCCCATCGCCCCAGCTGTTGCATAAATGTTGGAAAGAATTACATAGTTTCCTGAATTCCATGGCTCCAACGAGAAGTGGGACTCGGCTGCCCTTTCAGCCAGCTCAACATTGCCACCATAGAAGCTACAAGCACCAAGCAAAGTTCCCCAAACTACAGAATCAGGGCTCATGGGCATACTCTGTATAAGTTCGTAAGCTTCTCTCAGTTTTCCTGCACGGCCTAAAAGATCAACCATACATCCATAGTGTTCCAGCTTTGGTGTGATAGAAAATCTTTTCCCCATTGAATTGAAGAGTTCTTGGCCTTCTGCAACCATTCCTCCATGGGTGCAGGCCAAGATAACCCCAACAAACGTGACATCATCTGGTTTGGTGCCTTCTGTCAGCATTTGGCTGAAAAAGTTCTAGAGCCTCTTTGCACTTTCCATGAACAGCCAGACCCATGATCATGGTATTCCAAGAGCACAAGTTTCTCCTCTTACCAATCTCATCAAAGACGCGCGTAGCTGCATCTACTCTACCACACCATACATACATTTCCAGTATAGCATTGCATACAAACATATCCTTGAAGTGTCCATTGGCTCTTGCATTAGCTTCAATTCGTTTGTCCACTTCCAGTACTCCAAGGTTTGCACAAGCTGGAAGAACACTAGCTATGGTTACTTCATTAGGCCTTTCTCCATTTTTTTTCCATTTCCAAATACACATCCAATGCATGACCATACTTGCCAATCCTGGTATACCCAGAGAAATCATTGTAGTCCAAGAACTCACATTCTTAAGAGGCATCTTCGAAAACAAATTCAGGGCTTCCTCCATATCCCCATCCTTAGCATACCCAGCAATCAATGAATTCCAAGTGGGCAAAGCTTTTATCTTTACCCCTTCAAATAGCTTCCGTGCAAGATCCATCAAACCCATCTTAGTATACATGTCGACCAATGCAGTAATGGCATAAACATCGAATTCAAAACCCCACTTAATGAAATGAGCATGAAGGATTTGTCCTTGGGAGGGGTCAGAAAGATTGGCGCTTGCTCCAAATAGGAACGTGAAGGAGTGTGGAACGGGCGAGAGGTTCTTGAATCGCATTTGCTTATATAGAGAGAGGCACATACATTGAGGGCCATGACAAGCATAGGCTTGAATGAGTTTGTTGTATAGATGTATATTTGGATTAGGAATATTATCAAACACTTTCTGGGCGTAAGAAAGGTCAGGAATTTCTATGAGATTTGTGATTAAGAACTTGGTAAAGTCAATGCCATTTCGAATTGTGTGTGCATGTATTTGTTTCAGATGGTTCATAAGAGAGATGCAATTATGCCTGGTCGGCCAATGGCAACCGAACGACCACTCCCTCCGAAATTCCCCGCGGACGGCCGCAGAGCTGCGGAGAGCAACAACGGGTTTTTTATTTTATTTTATTAATTTAATTGTTATGTTTAATATAATTTGAAATTAATGGTTATCTAAATATCTAAAACTATTTGTTTCTTAATTCTAATTATTTTTATTATCAAATTAAAAATATTTAGATAAATTAGTCATCTAACTTATTAGAGTTGAAAAAATACATAAATACAAACTTTAATGTTTTATTTAGAGAAAAAATATATATACAAAATGGGATTGATGACTACTTACTTTAAAATTAAATAAAGAATTAATTTGTTAAATAATTCTAATTCTAAAAAAATTAAATTGGAAATTTAAAAATAATTTAAGTATTAAAATAATTAATAATCCTTTAAATAAATTTATGATGAATTGATATTTATCAGAATTTATCAAGTAATATAAATAACGATAATCGATAAAATAATTATATTTAAGAAACAAAGAAAAATAATTTTAAAAAAATAAAAAGGTGAAAAGCGAGAATGCGTATTATCCGGAACATATCTGTTTCGGGACTTCTAATATTTGACCACCTTAAAAAAAAAAAATAAATAAATAAACTCTAGAAACTTCTAGAAATTATTTCCAGCGTCGCTCCTGTTTCTCCTGTATAAATATTTAACTCCAGTCATCTCTTTCCAGTCATCTGATAATTCGATCTCAAATTTTCAATTTCAATTCCTAACAATTTTTCACTGCTATTGTAGTCTTTGATTTTAGCGATGGGGTTTTACGATGAATTCTTGTTTAGGGAAATATTGCCTGAAGAACGGGACCAGTGCCGCAAGCCGCCCGTGAAGATGTCTTCTACTGCTCCAAAGGTGGGTGAGGAGATTCCCATCCAATACGCTGCATCAAAACCGTCACCGGTCCCCACCCGGCCGCGGTCTCTGTCTCTGTTTCATCTTCGTTCTGCCTCGGCTTTGAGAATTCAGAAAGTTTTCAGGGGATTTTTGGTGAGAAGAAGCATGAAGAAGCTAATTGCAATAAAGAGGGATGTGGATGAAATTGAAAGTAGGATTTCGGATGGCGAAACGTTGGACTGGATTCTTATTGACAAAAAGGAAGGGGTGAGGGTGATCGAGACGCTAATGAATCTGCTTTTTAAATTGGATTCTGTTCGCGGCGTCAACTCCGATGTTAGGGATTGTAGAAAGTCGGTGGCTAATAGGGCAATTTCTCTGCAAGAGATCGTTGATGCTGCCGTTTCGGCTGTCGATCGAACCGAAACCCAAACCCAAACCTCGTGTGAACGTGAGGATGACAGCCAGCGGAATTTCAAATCCGCGGCTCAAACCCTAGAAAGTATTCCCACAGATGAACAATACTCCGTCGGTCAAATTGACGAATCTGACTATTTTAATTTCGACAACGGGTCTCAAAGTATCTCAAAGTATGACGACGAAGGAGCCGGGATTTGTGATGATGATGAGAATTCTGAAGGTAACGAAGTTGGGGATTTTATCATGGTTGGAGATGGCGATAATTTGGGGACAGGTGATAAGGAGGAAGAGGACAAATCTCGCGACGACGACGACGTTGTGGATGAATCTCTGCAGGAAAGCCTGGATACAACTGGAGTCGAAGAAACTTTGACCGAAGCAGGTGCGGTAATGGAGAAGGTTGCCTCCATTAGTCCACTGGAAGAAACGTCAGAGAAAAAGGAAGAAAACAAATGGAATGACTTACTGATGAAGATCATGGAGGAAAATCAGAAGATAATGAACCAACTATGTGCAAACCACGAAACGCAGATGAAAATGTTGGACTCGTTAACTCAGAGGGTGCAGAAGCTGGAGACGTCCCATGGCTATGTCTGTCGTACACTGAGGACGAAGAACAACATACGTTAAAATTAGCTTCTTTTCCGTTCTTCTTTCTCTTCAATAGAATAATTATTTTATCTTAAAAATTTTGACATTAGTTGGAAAAAATCAAACAAATTCCTTTCCTTATTATTATTGTGCCCTGATTTATCTCCTATTCTTTGAACAATATATTTTTAAAACTAATATTTATTATTTATTTTTAAAATTAAAAAATATAAATTTTAATGATGTTCAAACCTTATCTTAAAAATTACATAGGCAAATTGATCAATTTCATCCTCTACCTTATAAAATTTTTATAATTTAAAATTTTTGAATAATTTTGGCATGTTAATTTTATTATTGGTAAACAAATATGTTTAATAAAAATAATTATCTTATCAATTCTTTTAAAAAATCAGACCATCAGCAACCGGAGTGGTTTACCGCGATAAAATCGGGCAATGCTGAAAGACAGTGGGGAAGTATTAATCTCTGCCGGTGCTCTTGGTAGCCCACAACTTCTTCTCTTGAGCGGAATCGGACCTAGGGCGTACCTGTCCTCCTGGAAAATTCCGGGACCATCCTTTCGTCGGTCAATTCCTCTACGACAATCCCAGAAACGGGATTTCAATTGTTCCGTCAATGCCGTAGAGCACTTTTCCATATGTTCAAACTTTATATTAAAAAAGTATTTTACTAACACCTCTAAAATCTCAAAATTTAAGTTTAAACACCTAATTTTTTTTTTTGTCGTTTTAGCGACACTCAAACTTTCAAAACGTCTAGATTTAACACTTTCGTCCAGTTTGACGTTAGGTCAATAATTTTTATGTCAAGTCCCTTTTTCACTGTGCTGGACAAGGGCATTTTTATCCGCTGTAGTTTTTTTTTTTAGTTTTTTTTTCCTTCTTCTTCTGTCGTCTTCTTCTCTCTTCTTTCTTCTTCCGCCGTCTTCTTCTCTCTCTAATTGTGTCAAACTAAAAATTTACTACCAATTTATAAAATTTGTTGGCCTTCAACATAACTAGAAAACATGAAATTTTATAATAATATAAGTGAAATTCCTATAAATAAATTTCTATTGGGATAATTAGAGGAAACAAAAATGAATGGAATGTATAATATTATATATATATATATATATATATATATATATATGTTGTTATTTGAAGTTTCTCTTCGGCTTAATGATTTAGGAGTCTCTCTCTCAACCTTCCCGGTCATTGGTGTAGGAGTTTCTCCCTTACCTTCCGGCTTGTCACAAGAGATTAAGGGTTTAAACTTCACCCAGATTTCACAGTTCGAGATATATTCGCAAGTGCCGGTATATCCGTACGGTTGGGCCTTCCCGGGTGAATTAGTCTAGACCGGAAGAACATGAGATACCACCTAATATATATATATATATATATATATATATATATATATATATATAATATATATATATATATATATATATGTTATTTATGGCGTGATGATGAAAACAAAAGTATATGGTTTGATATGTGGAGCTTGTTAGTGAAGTCAACGAGATGATGAATGTTAATTTAAAGTTTCTTCTCTCTTGTTTAGATCAGTGTGTATTTATGTTTTAGTACTTTGGGGATTTATTTTCTATTTTTTAATAAATTTTAATTAATTTGTTTTATTTTTATTTTTCTCGACTCATCCCTTTCTAATCAAGTAATAGCAAAAAAGCCTTCCTTGTTTCTTACAAATCATTAGTACACACCTACCACTCATGTTTTCCCCTTTTTCTCATATATTTTTTGCTTTTGATTCAATTAATATTTTAAACTTAAAATTTTATTGTCTTAAATTTATAATTTTTATAAGTGATAAATGAGGCTGCTACTAACTAACATACGCATTCTTTACATATTATATATATATATATATATATATTTATTACATATTTACACATTAACTTTTAAATAAGATTTACAAATCATTCAAATTCACTATATCTTTATTATTTTTTATATAACATTTTTTTTTTAAAATAAAAATTTTAATATATATATATCTACAAATAAGATTTTACTAAAAATAAAAGAATAAATAGAAAAACATATATAATTCAATTAATAAATTTGAGTTATACTTAAACATAAAATATTTATTGATAGAAAAATAAATCTCAAAAAAAAAAAATATATATAAAATTTATTTTAAAAACTATTATTGATAAGATTATATATAAAAAAGAAATCATTAAATACTATCAACATAATATAAATTACACATTTTGTATAAATAATTATAAATTTAACACATCAAAGTTGTACACATTTTACGTTCATTTTTTTCTTTTAAAAAAAAAAAAAAAATCTAAAAAATCTTGACATAAGTCAAGACTCTAGCTTGAGTCATCCTTGACTTAAATAAACTTTTCCTTCGGATGTTTTTTTTTTTTTTTTTTTTTTAAATTATTTTTTAAAAATATATATATATATTTTTTCTAATTTTATATTTTAATATCAAAATACCTGTTTTCTAATTAATCTATCTGGCTTAATAATGAGTATATATATCCCCGTTAGAAAAATTTTGAATTTTTTTTATTAAAATAAAATAAAAAATAATGAAATATTTGTATTTTTTTCACTTTAGATAAAAAAAAAAAAAAAAAAAAAAGAAGCTCATCTTTCTCTAGTTTCCCTTTTTTCCTAAAAACCCCCAATTTTTATTTTTAAAAGAAAAAGAAAAAAAAAAAGCAAAACTTGATTTGGGTGTTCTGACCACCCAAACCCTTCCTCCTCCTCACCCTTTTTGCTTCCCATTTTCTCTCTTTTGCTCTGCCTGCAAACCTTCTCCTTCGTTACTTTCTCTCTCCAAAAATCTGCACAAACTTTCTCTCTCTACTCAAACAGGGGCATTTAACGAATAAAGCTCGCTTTTCTTCCAATTCCGTTTGTGCTATCGCTGTTCTTCTTCTTCTTTCTCTTCCTGTACCATCCATCTCTTCTCTGTTTCTTCTCTTAGGTTTTTTCTCGTTCAATTTTTTTTTTTTTTTTTTGTTTCCTCGGTCGGATTTCTTTCGATCTTTCTGTCTCAATTGGCTGAAATTTTTACTCTACGATGGCTGAACGCAAACTCGATCTGCCTGACGATCTCCTTTCGTCCAAACAATCTGATCAGTCTTGGACACCCAAAGGTATACTTACGAAAGAATAAAGAAGGTTTAATTTGTTGAGTTGTTTGTTTTGTCTAGTTAATTGGATTTGATTCTTTTACCCCTAATGTTGACTTATGGATTATTGATCTGAGTGTTTACTTCTTTCTGTATAATTGAGTTGTTTTTCTTTATGTTTAAATTTTTTTAGGGTTTCAGATCAAGTCATTCCCTTGGGGATTAGCGTTTTCTTATAGTCTTCTGCAATCACTGTATTAAACTTATCTCATGTGTACAAGGGAGACATTCGTTGAAATTGCTTAGAATTTTAAAGTTTTGTCATCCTTTACTTGAACTTACTTAGAATAGTAGCTGTGTTCAATACGGTCTTCCTCTACCCCTGAATGCATTGGTTATTTGGTACTGATAAAATTTGGATTCTTCCTCTTGGTGTGCTTGCTTATAAATGCATTAGGTTTAACTCTTTTTTTCTTCTTTTTTTTTTTTTTTATTTTTTTTTTCACCCCTGTAATAAAGATGTCTGGTCTTCATGTCCTTAGCTAATGATAGCTAATGTTATAATATTTCGTGTGAACCCAGAAATCATAATCTAATTATAATTAACTTGTTGCTCCTACATATGCATTGCACACTCTAATTTTTTTTTTTGTATGTGGTTTCCACTGCAAGAGTGTAAATCAATTTATTGTAAAACTTCTGCAGGCAATGACGACGAAAGAGGACTGATGGGGTTGCTTGATGAGTCCAAGGGTAATGATGCTTTATCCTGTACCTTGTTATAAGTACTTGACTAGCTTTGGAAGATTAAGCAGTAAAATTTGCTTTTAGTTCTGATACCATATTTTCTGATTTTGCTTTTGCGACAGATCAAGCTTCTTCAGAAAGCATTCCCTTGTCACCGCAGTGGCTTTATGCTAAACCAAGTGAGTCTAAAACGGTAAGTTCTCACTCAAGCTCATAATTTAAATTGATATCTTTACAGTGTCAGCTTACTGGTTCATTGATACTACTACATTCTATTTTATATTTAAGTAATTCTATTTTGAAACAAGCTCTTATGGATTGGAGTTTGAGACTCTCATCTCATTTAAAAGAGTTTGGTTATAGCTCATTATGTCGGACTACCTTGTACTTCTTCCTCTAACCCCTAAATGAATGCATATGTATATTTGATAAAAGGTTTAGGTGAAGGTTAGTTTTTCTTTCTTTTTTTTTTTTCCCCTTTTGACCATATTCATTTCATGGACTGCTTTCAACTTTTTTGGAGATGTGATGATTATTTTTTGGGAAAAAAAAATATAATGTGTGCAATTGTCATTCTTACCCCCTATTTCTAACAGGAAGCTCGTGGACCAAGTTCTCTTTCTCTTGGAAGTTCTGCTGATGTGAATCAGAAGGAGAGTTGGCGTGGAGATACTGTTGAGGATAAAAAGGATTGGAGGAAAATTACAACGGAGGCTGATAGTGGTCGTCGTTGGCGTGAAGAAGAAAGGGAAACAGGCTTGCTTGTTCGGAGAGGGCTTCGGAAACCAGATCGTCGGGCAGACAATACTTCTGGAAGAGAAACAACTGAAAATAGGCCTTTGCCAGCAACTGATAGATGGCATGATGTAGGTAATCGCAATTCAGGTCATGAGGCAAGGCGTGATAACAAGTGGTCTTCTAGGTGGGGACCTGATGAAAAAGATAAGGAAGCTCGAGCTGAGAAAAAGATGGATGTGGAGAAGGAAGATCCTCCGAATGAGAGTCAATCATTTGTTGTTGCGAGTCGTTCTGCCTCAGAGCGCGAGTCAGATTCACGCGATAAGTGGAGGCCCCGTCATAGGATGGAGGGGGTTTCTGGTGGGGCAGGTTCCTATCGTGCTGCTCCTGGATTTGGACCTGAGAGGGGGAGAATTGAAGGTTCAAACACAGGGTTTGTGGTTGGACGTGGCCGAAGTAGTGGAGGTATTTCCAGGCCTGCGTCTGCTGAAGGTTTCCCTGGGAAACAACATTCCTCAGGAAACACATTTTGCTTTCCAAGAGGAAAGCTTCTTGACATTTATCGTAGGCAAAAGTTAAATCCACTCTTTGCTAACTTGCCTGACAAGATCGAAGAAATACCCCCTATAACACAAGTATCTCTGATTGAACCATTGGCTTTTGTTACTCCTGACCATGAAGAAGAGGTGAGCTATATGGATTCGTGTAAATTTCTAGTGATTTTTGACTTTTATCCTTTAAAGAAATGTTGTTTGTAATGAAAAAAGAGTTTAAACTGTTTTGGTTTGCATTTATTACAGGCAATCCTTAATGATATATCGAAGGGTAAAATCAAAAGTAGTGGGGTGACATACAATTCTTTCAGAAAGGGCAGATCTACTGATAATGTTGCTGGTACTCATAGCTTAGCTGCTCAGTTTAAATATTTTCAGTTGACAGATTAAGTTTCTTTCTTTTATTTTTATGTGGACATGTTTGGCCTTATTAGACATTTTCTAGGTTTTGATATTACAAAAATTTCTTTTTCAGAAGTGGCAGAGGGCACCGATGAGAAGCAGGTTATCCTCCCTTCAGATATCAATGAAGAACCTTTGGAAACTCTTCCAATAGGTTCAAATAAGGATTCTAACCAGATTATTACAGAAAGCATCTCATATAGTAATGGTTCTTCAGAGTATTTGCTATATGGTAAGTGAAAAGAAGTCTAGATATTCCTTTTCAAATCCCTTTATTTGATGCTTTATTGAATAACTTGTTATTGATTTCAGATACAGATCTCAATGGCCAAGACAGTCAAAATTTTGCTGACTCTCTTCTCAAAAGAGATGTTGAAGACGAGGAATCAACTATTGGAAAGCCGATAAACAATCTTCCCTTTGATGCATCTCAGATCAAAGATCTAGATACTGCTGTTGTTAGACGCCCTGTGGTAGATGATGCCATATCTGGTGGGTCATTTGATTTCAATAATATGAGCCATCTGGTAATGCAGTCTTCAGACCATTACTGGGATGGGAATACTTACTCTTTTAAGGATAGGATTACTAATAATCATTTGGAGAAGGGTATCCCACCGGAGGAGTTAAGTTTGTTTTATCGTGATCCTCAAGGAGTAGTCCAAGGTCCATTCCTTGGAGTTGACATTATTTCTTGGTATGAACAAGGGTTCTTTGGAACAGACTTGCCCGTCCTCTTTGAAGGTGCTCCTGAAGGATCTCCTTTCCTAGAACTAGGTGATGTTATGCCACATTTGAAAGTGAGAAATGAATATTCAAACAACAGAGACATAGATCCCGAGTTAGAACAATCTGCATCTTTAGAGGGGAAATTGGAGGACAGTTTATACATGTCTGCTCCTCATCCTGATACAAATGGCGCTTCAGATGGTGCAGGCTGGCAATTAACTCATTTTGATGGTGGCATCTCAGCGGAACAGGTTAACTTGAAGAAGGCTGAGCGCCACGATGCATCACTACTTTCATATCCTGACGGTCAGGGTCTCCAAGATTTTGTTGCCCAGGATGAAGGTTGTCAATTTTATTAGATTCTTTTGCTGATTAGTTGTTTGGTTATGCACCTGAATTTGTCAAGTACTTAACTTTTTTTTTTCTTTTTTTTTTTTTTTGTGGGGCAGAAATTGTTTTTCCGGGAAGGCCTGGTAATAGTGGCAGTACACTTGTGAAGCCAGTAAGAGTTCCCGGTGACTCTTCTTCAAGTAATGTTTCCCACCCTACTTTTCCTAATGAAGTAATGGAGCCTGGAATAGTAGCAAAACAAAATGACAAGTTACATCCATTTGGGTTGTTGTGGTCTGAACTTGAGGGTAGCCATTCTAGGAAGGATCAGGCACCCAATAATTCATTCTGTGGTGGTGCCCAGGATCAACCTATGATAGGGAGGAATGCTGTTTTTGGCACTTCAGCTGAATCTAGTCGACCTCTTGACACTTGGCCTGATATGTTTAGAAGAAATGCACAACCTGAACCTAATATGTATCAAGATGTGATGGACGCTCAACTATTGCCTCGTATGGACCAGGAAACCAACCGCTTTGATGTTGCAGAGAAGCTCCTCTCACAGCGATATCTACAGTACCCCCATCAGCATGGTTTGATGCCTTCTCATGATGCCCTCCTGGATGATGCAATGCTTGAGCGAGGGCCAAGTCAGAATCTGATGCACCAACAGTTGTCTAGTCAAGTAGACCTTGAACAAATTTTAGCATTCCAACAGCAACAACAGAGGCTACTACAGCTTCAGCAACATCAGCAACTGCAGCAACAACAGCAGCAGCAGCAGCAGCAGCAGTTACATCAACAACAGATGCTCTTGAAAGAACAGCAGGCTCATGCCCGGCAAATGCTACTTGAACAGTTTATGCAGAATCAGATGGGTGAGCCTGCTCGTGGACAGTCACGTGCTGATATTATTAGATCCCACAGTGCCTTTGTGGACCAGGCCTTATTGAAGCAGCAGATTTTAAGTGAACTTCATCAGCGTCCCCATCTTCCTCCTAGACACCCAGAACCATCCCTTGAACATCTTATACAGGCAAAATTTGGTCAATTGCCTTCCCAAGCACACCCGAATGATCTGCTGGAGCTTTTGTCTCGTGCAAAACATGGTCAGTTGCATCCTTTGGAGCATCAGATCCTTCAACAGGAGCAGTTGCAGGGTAGGCAGTTACCAACTGGTTTGAGGCAGCGGCGTGACATGGAAGAAGATAGGCTTGGTTCTGTCTGGCCTGTTGAGGAAACAAGTCAATTCCTTAGAAACCCTGCAGTTACTCATCGAGCTAACTCTGCTGGATTTGGCCCATTAGATCTTTTTCACCAACAACAGATTTCATCTCCTGAGGAGCAGCTCAGCCATCTTCAGCGAAATCTTTCATTCCAAGATAGGCTTCAACAGGGGCATTATGACCCTGGTCTTATGCAATTTGAACGCTCTATGTCCTTACCTGTTGGTGGGGCGGGAGCAAATCTGGAGGTTATTAATTCTATAGCTCGTGCCCAAGGCCTTGATATGCAAGAAATGAGTGCAAGGATGCACCCTGTTGGGCAGGCAGGAGGATTCTCGTCTGGTGTTTATTCTCATCATGCTCAGCATCCTCTGCCTCCTAATCAATATCGTGCTTCAAATTCTGATTCAGTGGAGGGCCACTGGTTTGAGAACAATGGTCAGGTACCAAATGAGTGGATTGATTCACGAATGCAACAACAATATCTTAATAGTGAGAGACAGAAAAGGGATTTGGAGGTCAAAAGGGTTTCTGAAGATCCAAGTTTATGGATGTCAGCAGGAACAAATGATGATAGTTCAAAGAGATTACTTATGGAATTGCTGCATCAGAAATCAGGCCAGTCAGCTGAGCCATTGGACGGAATAAATGGACTTTCCTCAGAGAGAAAACCTCCTGTTTCCTACTCTGGAGTTAACTCTTTAAATCATCCATTCAGTCTTCTCTTAAATCAAGACGCAAGTGTGGATCAGTCCTTGGCTGCAGGATCTTATATTCCAAATTCAGTTGGACCGCAACAAGATCCTGTGGCTGATGAGGTAGCCAATGCAACAGAAACTGTTGAAAGAATGGCTTATCGTTCTAATTCTGAAACATTATTAGCCAGAGGGGAAGCTTTCTTTTCTGGTGGTAATGAACCCCCTCAGGTAATTTACATGAACTTCCCATATGGCATACAATTTGATCTTGTTAACAATTTCTTAGATTTGTAGAAAAGGTTCTTACAAATGATGGTGATAATATCCAGGGGCCTGCTTCAGAGGTTCGAGAAGCTATGGTCGAGCCTGTAGGTTTGACTGCTCTGGATCGAGGGGAAATGCCTGTTAATGTGCTCTCCAGGCATTCATCTTTCAGCAGTGGAGGTATTCTTCTTGCCTTTGTTTCACGTTAACTTCTTCCTTTGTCATTTTGTTAATTTCCGTTGGGTTAGTTCCAGGTGGTAGTTCAGGTTTCTATGGTGACAAGATTGGACCACTTGAACCATTTCCAGATGAAGCTGTTAAGGATCGGTAAGTACAATGCCTCTTCTTTGCTATGCCACTGAAAGTTTTGCATCACTTTCCATAACAATGTGAAAGTGCTCATAACCTATTTAAAGCTTTCCTCTTAATTAATGTTGGATAACGCGTCATTTAGATATAGTTATTGTTTCTTTGTTTGTGAAATTGGTGACAAAGAAAATGCAACTATATGGAGTTGTTAAGTATTGCTGCACTTATTACTTCCAAATGCCGATGGGCTTGAACATTTTAGATTTTTTTTTCTTATGAGTCAGTTCTGGCTGTTTATTTTTATCATATTGATATCTAGATTCACATTACATGAAGTACCTGTGTCACCACAAGCTGAATTTAGCTTGGAACTTAATTCATCTTACTTTTTCAAATGGAGAAATCTCCAACAAGCCAGCAAAAGAAGCTATTGTTGTTTTGAGACACGGTGATTGAGTAGAAAAATTTTACCAAATATGAAAATCTCATGATGCGTTTTCCTTAGTTTATCTACTGTAAATCTCCTCTAAGTGTCCCAGAGCTAATATTATCTATGTCAATAAGATTGTGGATATTTCTTTGGTTTGATTTTCCAGATTTTAAAATTGTTAAAATTTGGCTTAGTACATATAGTTAGTTGGTTGTCAAGAACATTGAATGTGCAACTCTGTGCATCCAATGGTAACTATCTCTTATCAAGAAATGATTGGCATCTGGGTTTTTATTTTGAGGCCTTATTTGGAAACACCATTTTGGTGTTTTAAATCTTTCTTCTTATAAGAATCAATTTCGTTTCCACGATAGTTTATATGTGTTAGTGCATCCATGTATGTGTGTGGCTTGGTGCAAGGTAGTATGGGCCGCAGGGAAGCAATATGTTTATCTTTTGTTCATTTATTATGGTGCGTTATATATGTACTTTCTTTCTTCTTTTTCTCTGTAGGGCCCAGACAACCACAGCAAAAAGACCTGAAAATATTTTGTTGAAACGACCACCTATTTCACGGGGCTCAGCTTCTCAGGATGGTTTGTCTGATATGAATTCTGATCCAATTTCAAGAATGAAGAATCCTCCAAGTGCAGTACCCACTGAAGGTATGAATAGTATTACATTTACCATGTGATAATTATTGATTGGTCTCAAATCCCCGAAGAGAAAGGGGGTTGGGGGAGGAATTCCATGACCTTCAATTTTACAGAATAACCAGTTTTTGATTGAAATGGAGTAATGGTTTTCTGCTGAGACCTGAAAAATGTCAGGAAAAATATCTATGACATAACTATGTATTTAAGTAACTTTTCCCCCTGATTTGTAGTTATAATTTCTTTGTTTTTGTCATTAGGAGGGAGACGAGATGGTGGTGGCAATCCTGTGAACCAAGGCTCTGATATTCTTACAGCTGGGAAAAAAGATATGCGTTTTCGGCGGACTGCCTCTCTAGATGTAGATGTTTCAGAGACGTCATTTAGTGACATGCTTAAGAGCAATTCCAAGAAGCCAAGTTCTCAAGAGAATAACTCGGTTTCTATTGGTGCATCAGAGACATTGGATGGAACTCAGGGTGCGCGAAGCAGCAAAAAGAAAGGGAAAAAAGGGAGACAAATTGATCCTGCTTTGCTTGGATT
Source organism: Cynanchum wilfordii (assembly GCA_025388415.1). NCBI lineage: Eukaryota > Viridiplantae > Streptophyta > Magnoliopsida > Gentianales > Apocynaceae > Cynanchum > Cynanchum wilfordii. The sequence continues at coordinate 3,353,760 of JAHSUH010003778.1, read as the reverse complement.
CAAGGTCACAAGCAACAGAATAATGATGGGTGAGATTCAGCGGATAGAGGATTGAGTCTTATTTTGACGTGATTGTCGTCGTCTCAGACATAGGTGTACAGTTTAGAGATGTCTATGCATGATTTTACATGGGTAAAATTAGTTCGCCCTTATTTCCATCTTTACCCATATCCATATCGCCATCTTATTTTTGGCAGTGTGTAGGTGTAACTTATGAGCTGCTTTAGTTTTGAGATCAAAATTCATTGATAGGATAGTTTCCTTAGCCGGAGCTTGTACACATACAGGATTTGAAAAAGAACACTCGGTCAATAGAAGTATCTTGTATAGCACTAGTTACATGTTAGGTTAGAATTTCTCCCATTAAAATTTCTTGCAATACATTTCAATGTTGTATTTTGCTAGTCATCACTCCAGCCTCTTTAATGCGTATGATGAAATGTAGAATAATGGGTTATTTTTCCGTTTTCCGCTGTTGTGTCAACTTACAAATTTCGATTTTAAGTTGCACGCCTTATTCTGATTTATTTGATACATACAACAGCATTCATGTTTTTGCAAATCACATGTTTTTGTTTCGTTCAGCACCCAGAAGCATTAGAGGTATCTCCTCTCCAATTTATTTCTTACAGCTTGTGCAGTGTTTCAGAATACCAGTAAAGTAAGGCAAAGTGAATAAACTTCAAATGGAAACATCTTTGTGGGTTTTTTAAGAGTGAATTTGTCTAAGAAAGCCACGGACCTCCAAACATCTTAGCAACAGTTTTACCCATGACCCATTCCATGTCCGAAGATGACAGAGGTACTTGTTGGGCAAGCTGGACAACAGCTTCTTTTGCTTCTTTATAGCCACACTCAGGAACAACATAAGGAAAGTCACTGCAGCGCATCAAATACCGAACTATCACATGAATTACATAAAGAAAATTACTTTGCCATACCAAATCTTTTCTTAAAGTCTCCACTTTGACAGTGGTTATACATTACCTTCCCCACATGACGCGGTTTGCTCCATAACTGGAGACTACTTTTGATAGAGCTTCGGATAAGTCCTCATAAGGGTACGGTTTTCTTGATACTCTAAACAGGGCACTGAATTTTATATATACCTGTCAAAAATATAACTCCAGGAATCATTTCAGATGATCAAGTGTGAAGAAATTGAGAGCAGTACAACTATTTGAGTAGACAGATAGTGTGGTTTAACACTGATGTTCCTGGAGCTAGTCCAATTCAACTTATGAATCATGTACTCAACTTATTAAATGTCAGCTACTAAAGCTTTCTAATGACAGTTCCTCAAAAGGGAGGATAAGCTGACCGTAGATGGTCTTACAGTGGACGACATTTCTGCAGGATATATAAGAGGAAGCAAACTAAGAATGAAGGAAAGAGGTATCAGTAGCAAATAAGATCACCTGTGGAAACCTGGATAGTTCGAGCATGCTGGAGAAGAGTTGTCTTTCTTCATCATCTCTGCAAAATTGGAGTTAAAATAACGAGCCTGATCCTCGCACTATCAGATAGATTACTATTACATTCTATACATTTCAGTCCACTTACATTGGTGGCTTACAGAAAGCAAGATGATCTAGCAGAACAGGAGTCGTTGGAAATTCTGTGCAGAGTTGTTTGATATCTGATAAATGCAGACTTAGACCCTGCTTCATGCAAATAGTATACAATCAACATTGTGGTGCTCAATTAGAGTCATAATAAGAAGTTATCAAGTAACTTCACTACAAGATCATGCAAATGTAGTATAATGTCCTCTAGAAAGTCAACTTCCAAATTGGTACATACCTTCATACACATGAAACCCACTGGAACTCCAAGTTCTCCAGCTTTCGAGAAAATAGCCTTTCCAATATCGTTTGTCATCTACAAGTGACTAGCACAGTTAGTTAAAATAAAACATAATTGCTGACCATCTTGATTCATCCTTCTCCAGTGGAGATTGGTGAAGCAAACATTAAATATATATGCCAGGATAATCAAAAGGCTAAAGAAACAATTCCTGCAAAAAATGGAACATAATATTTAACCATTTCCATGTCCATCCTTCTCCAGTGAAGTTTGTAAAGCATACTTTATGATTGGTTCATCAAAAGCTACAAGAAAGTATATGTGGAGAAAAGGACACAAAAATTTTATCCATTTCCATATTGATCCTTCTCTAATGGAGTTTGGTGAAGCAAACAGTAACTATATGCTTGGATCACCAAATGTGGTACCTGCTGACCAGGAGGCCATAGATATGGATTAAATCGGACTGCACGGTAGCCATCCTAGAACAAAGAAAAATCCATAATGAGGACTCTTTTACTTGAATGATAATCCATAATGAGGACTCTTTTACTTGAATGATAATGAAGACTCAGAACTTTTAAAATTAGATTTTCAAACTCCTTGATCCCAGAGCCATCTTCTGCAGGATTCGCAAGGCAGCATCCAACAAATTTGGAGGGATACTTCTTCAGTACACTGTCCAATTGCTAGCATATATAAGGAATATGGAAATAGAGCTATCAATTTCAATGTAAAATATCTGGGAAAAGAATCCTTCCACAGACATTTTTGCTTATATGCAATTTCAAGTTTTATTTTTGTCCCTTTCAGGCGAGACTTTGAAAATAGGTGCATAGATGTTTGTCAAATCGATGAATACGTTGCTAAGTTATTTCAAATAATTTGTCATACCAAAACTTACTTCCAATTTGCAAATAAAGTTGAGGCTTTGAAAGGCTAAAATTATTATGACACAATATATTGGGAATTGATAAGGAATTACTTCATCAACATACCTTGTCACATAAGAATGATCAAATTTATGATTAATGGGCTGTACAATGAGCGCACCATCTACCCCTGCTTCTTCCATGCACTGCAAAAAAAAATGTCTTACTTGTAGTTATTCTTAGTGATGAGAGAGCAGAAGCAGGGTTTTATTCTTAGAAATTGTTTGCAAACCAATAGATGAAAATGAGTCCATAGATATTTCATGCAAAAGAAATCTATTTTTGGCTGTTCAAATCCCAAGATGACTAAAACTACATCCTAATCTTGATTAGGATTGACTCTGAGTTATACACCAATTTCCAAAATACATTGAAAATTAGTTTCATTTAATAACTGAATTTCATCAAAGCCCCATATACTTCATGCCCTAATTGAAACAAAAGCAAACTACCATAAGGAAAATAATCAAATTCTCAAAAATAATTTACATGGATATGTTGACACCACTGAAATAATTCACAGAAAGCAGATTCCATTTAAATTTTGTATCCTACAAGTAGATAAAGAATAAACCAAGAGTTCAATTACTCATACTGATTACCTGCAGCAAGAAATCTACATGGCCTGGTAAGGTTGGTTCTTGGCCTGGAAAGTACGGGTACTTGCCTTCAGCCTATGAAATTAACCAGTTACTATAACTAAACCTACATTTTGAAGAATTTACTGAAAATTTTTGGTGTTAAAAAGAAATTCTTTCTGCACATTTTGCTCAGAAAGATTTACCTCTTCTGGCGAAGCCCAGACATGCAAATGCGAATCAATAACTTTACAATCCCTCTTCTTTCCTTGCTCGCTGGTTGCCATTTGATTTTGAACAGAAAAATCCCGAGAAGAAACAGCACTGAAACTTGAAGTACGCTTTAAATTTGAGACCAAAAATCTTCTTCTCTCACAACCGTTTCTTGAAATAGTGACCGAAATCCCCAGAGCCAGTGGGTTCAGGGTGCTCGCTCTCACTGCCATATTTCCCTATTAATCTATCACATTTATTATTCGTACCACGAGAAAAAGGGAAAATAAGCACGCAAAAAAATTCAAAAAAACAAAATATTAAAAAAAAAAATTTAGAAAACCATAGTTAAATCATTTTACTGGAAATATAAAATATTTCATGATTTAATTATTATTATTTTAATTGATAATCACTAATTACTAAATTTGTAAAAAATAAATTTTAAAAGAGATAAAACAATTATAATAAATAGGAGTTTAGAAATTTTATAAACATATAGGTGTCGTGGTGTAGTTGGTTATCACGTCAGTCTAACACACTGAAGGTCTCCGGTTCGAGTCCGGGCGACGCCATTTACTTTTTCATTTATTATTTTTTATCAATATCTTTTGTAATATTTACACATTTAGTCCCCCATATATTTTACCTCTAAGGCTGTTTTTGTCATTTTGGAAGAAATCAAAGACCTTACGGTCATTTCAACAAACTCGTCATCTCCGCTGTTTTTCTTTCCACTTCAGCTGCTGAAGTCTTTCCTCCTCCTCCCATCTTCAACTCCACATTCCTCTCAAAAGAAAGAGAAAGCTTCAATTCCTCTTGCAGTCATGGCGGTTCCTTCTGCAACACTCGTAAAGCATCCCTACACTCCTTTAATTTATTTATTTATACATTTTAGTTCTACAAATGAATGTTCTTTTTTTTTTTTTTTTTGGTCTTCATTCATGTTTTCCCCCAATTTTTGCTACAGTCAAACGTTGGCTCACTCACAGCTCTGAGGAGGAATCTGTCTCCCCCTGGAAAGGCCTCAAGTCTTATGTGTTCTTGTACGAAGTTCAACAAATCTACTACATTGGCTTCTTCGCTCTCGTCGTCCACTTTCTTATCCGGCTCCTTACAGCTCACCTCTTCCAATTCCAACCATTTGGTTCAAAGGAAAAACCTTAGCTCCATTCGAGCCACTGCTGAGGTCAGTCCTCTGTTACTCCTGGCGGTGGAACAATATATATGTCTATCCTAGGGTTACCTTTGTTTTATATTGATAGTAAAGGAGATTTTTTGCACGAATTTATTTTATTTAAGGCAGCAGCTACATTATAATTTACAACTGAAAAAATCTTTCACTTTCTTATTATGACAAGATAATTTGAAGATTGGGTCAGTCACTTGGGGAAAATGTTGAACTTCTGTAGATTTGTTGTATTAACTTGTGCCCTAATAATAATAATTTGTGGGTAGTGAAGTATGTTTTATTTCTCTTTTCCATCACTGTTTTGCAGCATAAGTATTTCCAACTTATATTTAATGTTCAATTTAGGTGGCCTCATTACAATCTAAAGTCACCCAGAAGGTATTCTTTGACATAAGCGTTCAGGGTAAGCTTGCTGGAAGGATTGTGATAGGATTGTATGGTGATGATGTGCCACAAACTACAGAGAACTTCCGGGCCTTGTGCACAGGTTTGCTTGTGTACATTTATGCTTTTATAATATTAAGTTTAGTTTATAGGTGATTTGTCATATGAGATTTTTAAATTTACCTATAATTTATCAGGCGAAAAAGGTTTTGGTTACAAAGGGTCAGCTTTCCACCGTGTTATTAAAGATTTCATGATTCAAGGAGGAGACTTCGATAAAGGAAATGTAAGTGCCCCAAAAAATTATTAATATAATGTGGCTCACCAGTTATGATTGCTAAAAAGAGAATACATGAACCTCATATATATATATATATATATATATATATATATATATATATATATACTTGTTCTTTATTTTGTCAATGGGCATTTTGCATAACTAATTGCATTTTGTGAGATTCTTAATCAATCTTGTTTAGGAATAGATTGCTCCTATTGGAAATTATGGTGAAGTAATAACTGCACTGCTTTGAAGTTAATAGCACTGCACTGTTATGTTGCCAACATTAGCTTTGTTTTGGCATGTTAAAAGCATAGCATCAAACTGCAGTTCACAAAATTAAAACCTCATGTTCTCAATGTTTCCTGAAAATATGTAGACGTTATCTTAATATACCGTATCACTTAAGTAGCCTAATGTGTGGTTTACCTATTATTAAGAATATACTTTCTGTAGCACCAGAATGCTGCAAACTAATGGGAACTGAAGTTGGATTGTCAGTGATTAAACTGTAAAGAAACTATTTGATTTAGTTGGTAGGAAATTCTTTCATTGAAGAACAAATCCAGATTTTAGCTCCTTTTCAAATTACTAATATGGGAATATGAATATCACAGTTTAATATTCCTTTTGTTCTCATTATTATCAACTTGTTTGGCCCTTATTTAGTGAATGACTTAAAGTTCTCTTCCTTCTATGTAACATTAGAGTGCTTGGTTGATGCAACTAATTCTCCATTGTTTAAATTTCTTTCTATTGCAGGGCACTGGTGGAAAAAGCATCTATGGCCGCACATTTAAGGACGAAAACTTCAACTGTAAGTTTGAATCGTTAGCTGGAGATTTTTTCTTTTATTCATTGGATCTGGAAATTGTTATAATACTGAACTAAGACTTTGTTTGCCAACATTAACAGTAGTTCATACTGGACCTGGAATTGTTAGCATGGCAAATGCAGGGCCCAATACCAATGGGAGTCAATTTTTCATTTGTACTGTTAAGGTATGTGCCACATAAAAATGAACACTTTTTGAAACAATTTTATCTCAAAAATGATGCTACTGATATTCTTATGACGGAGTAGAAATAAAGTCTTATGTTAGAGGTATGCTAATTTTTTAATTTAACAGGACTTTCAAGTCAACAGTGATAGTCTTTTAATATTCTGAATATGAAAAGGTGTTGCTTCTAAGGACCTTCTTGATGCTAAGGCACATCTTTTGGTCTGATTTAAACTAGTATAATTGAGTCTTCTGTCCCTGTACTCATACCTCTCCTTTCGTCCTAAACTATCTTCTTCATTTCTCTTCCCCTTTTATGCCTTCAAATCATACTGGTGTCTTAAAATATTTCATATTGTTAGTCATGTGATCTTATAGTTTATTTGGATAAACTGAAAGATACTCCCTTTCGCATAAATTCCTCCTTTAGATCTCTTTTATCCATCATTCCATTTTGGAGTAAAGCAATTTTCTGTGATAGTTTTAGCCAACATAGTATAATCTCCCATCACATACTGTTTGCAGCCAGCTTGTTGTATATGAATCTTGGTTGGATATTACTAAGTATTAAATTTTGTCACAAAGCTTGCTTTTAAAGAAAGATTGACAGGTGTGTGTTTGATAATTTACAGACTCCATGGTTGGACAAGCGGCATGTCGTGTTTGGACAAGTTCTGGAAGGCATGGATGTTGTTAAGACAATTGAGGGGCTAGAGACTGATAGAGGTGATCGTCCTAATAAGAGGGTGGTCATTAGTGACTGTGGGGAGCTCCCTGTGGCCTAAGGTTAGAATAGCCTCGTTTGTCTTAATCTTTTTGTCGCTGAGTTTTTGAGCCTTCGGAAGCAACTTTCTTGATATAGAGAGCTGTATGTCTCATTTTAAGTTAAAATCCAATTCCAAGTTCCCCCCTTGTAGCTTTCTTACATTATTACTACCCCTCCTAATGCACCTATAAATGGAGGATTGTAGCCTTTTTGCTACATGTTGTATTATATACCATGGAAGCATTCCTTTAGGCTGGACTTCACTGACAAAAAAAAGTGCATCAGCAGCCATGTATCAAAGAATTGCATGCAATAAACTGCTTTGCCCTGCTCTTTCGTCTTTTATTCATTAAAAAACTTGCCACGTGTTTTTTTTTTCTGAGTTTCTAAATTGGGTTTGTTGCGGAGGCATGGGCCGGTATCCATCGTTATCATTTTATTCTTTTTATTTCTTTCTTTCTTTCTCCTAAGGCCCATCCTACTGTATGGGCTTTTATTAATATTGCCGCCACAGAATCCCTAGCTGCCAAGTGTTTAAGATTACTGCCGCCTCCTGACAAGTCAATTATTGGTGGGTACTATTCGACTTTGGGATTGTCCACTTGTTAGTTGTCCTTTTTGTCTATTATTATTAATGCTCATGTTTTTACTATTTCCATCAGAGAAAAAAGGAAAATCCACAGTAGCATCGCTTTCGATAGCAGAGTGAAAAGGTAACCAGAATTAATTCCTCTTTTTTTTTTTTATGAAAGAGAAAAAATATATTGTATGACATTCTTAGACATCAACGTGTGAACAAGAAAATAATCCAATCTTTGTATATATTCACTAGATTCAATTCAAAGGTCGTAGGTTTGATCTCGAAGAGAGAATGTGTCAGTACTTCTGAAACTATTAACGACTCTCTATCTAAGGGATATTAGAGTTTCTTTTGTTTTTTTATGATTTACTTTTGATCTAGCTATCTGAATGCTATTTTTAGTGCTCTATTTATAGATGAATGAATGAGACTAGACACATATTTTCATATTTTTCATTTATTTGTGAAATTTGGGTGTCTACACAACGTATCCAAGTGAAACTTGTTGATTTAAATACAGTGCTCAAACATTTTGCACTACTAAATCATTAAACATTCTCAAAAAAAAAAAAAAAAAAAAAAATTATGTAATGGGTCTTAAAGTGACAGCATTTATGAGACAAAAGGGGGAATATGAAAGTAAAGTTGGTTGGAAAGAGAATTACATTTAATAAAGTGAGGGGAAAAAAAAAAAGATGGCTGGCGGAATGGAATCAAATGTTCTTGCAAATTGCATTTTTGTTCTACCATGGTATGGTATGGTATGGGATCCTCCATGTGAGAGAAAACTCACTTTCACTTTCGGACAGAGAATTTGACCTCTTTCTTTTCTTTTTTTATTTATTTTTTTAATAAAAATAATTAATAAATATGAATTATAAAATATTAATATATGAGTATAAAAAAGAAAAAAAAATTATTATTATCGTTGTACATACATATATATATATATATATATATTTATTTATTTCATTAATAATACGAAACATGCACGATCAATATTTCTATCAAAGTACAGAAAAATCCACATAGGCAGAATGATTCAAGGTAGATGTCACACAAAGGGCTGACTAGGTCCCGACTACCCGACATGGGCTAACAATACAAGTATTACACGAATTGTATGATCTTTGACATAAAAAGATGTCATTAGTACAATGTATTAAATACATATGACTTGACATATACTGTTGGAGCCACCAATTCAGACTGTCAGGAAAAGTACCACGTGTAATCTTTCTATTGGCCAAGACTCCAAATATAAACAATAACTCACACACCACACAAAGATACGAAAATCATATATCATAAAATATTTTAAGTGTTCCGTTATATTGTTTATCATTTTCAAAGAGAATTGAAGAGGATATTCCTCATTCCCTAGGAGCCTATTAGATTTAGTAAATAATTTAATCATTATAGAGCCAACGTCGAAAACACACATTTAAAATTTAGCATTCTTTATAGAATACGCGGCAGAAAGTGAAGTTCACTCACCCTAAAAGAGTAGTCCCCGACAACTATGAGTAATAATGCTTTAATTCTTAGTAATACTATTATTAAGCTTTTGTTGCTAATTGGCAAACCACAAAAATCCTATGGTGTAATGATAAGCGATAAGACTATCGGCTAAGGTTTTTTGGTTGTGGGAAAAAACACACTCTCTCTCTCTCTCTCTCTCTCCATGCACGTGCATCGAGGAGGATTTCGGTAAGGATTCTAAGCACGTGACCCTCTGTCCGAAAGACCAAAAAATAAAAAAGGAGGGCCCCACCCGTCGTCATTATCATTCTAATATTATGTGGAACAGAACAGAGATCCCATTTCCCATTTACAATTATCATCGGTGCTAGCACTAGAATCCCACCACCAATCTCCGGCGGCTCAACTGATCTACTCTACTCTACTCTACTCTTAACATGGAGTTCATATCACGCCAAGTGTACTCTTCTTCTTGGGTTTATTCTCAAAATATGTTAAATTTTGGGATTCTTTTCAAAATAATGTTACTTTTTTACCATATTTTTAAAATAGAATACCTTTTTGGTAAAGTAGAGATTTATTTTTTTTAATAAAATATTCAGTCTCTACTTTGACAAAGTGGATATTCATTTTTTTTAATAAAATACTTAAAATATACTTTTCTCATTTTTTTTTAAAATTATTTATAAATTTTAATTTTATCATTTTCTAATAATATTAATTTATAAATATTTTTTTAATATAATTTTCATAATATAGATTATATTTATTATTAATTATTATCATTATATATTATAATATTAAAATAATATTTTATAATTATGTGAAGTAAATTTTTTTATTTGTGTTTATATATTCAATTAATTTTAATTTAAAATTTGTTTTTATATTCTTGAATTAAGTAATTTAATAAATTTATATTATATATTGACATAAAAAATATTTTATTCAAATAAAAAATCTTTTATATATTTGATGATTTTTTTTAAAAAAAAAAAATCTAATATGACATGAAATAACAAGTCATTAATAATTCTTTAAAAAATCGTTCCACACTTAAATAACAAAAGATTCTTATATTTTTACTTTTTTAACTCTTTCAACTAATTATTATTTTTTATTTGAAGACTTGTATTTATGTTTTTTAAGTAAATAATTTAATAAATTTATATTATATATTTACATAAAAAATATTTTATTCAAATAAAAAAATATTAAAATTATTTTCACATATATATAAAATATAATAACGAAGAATATATATACATACATATACACAATATTTTTTTTTTATTTGATGAATAAAAAAAAGGAATAATATGAGATGAGATGTTAAATGACAATTTCATTAAAAAAAAAAAAACAACAACAATGATCCAGTTTATATCTTAATATAAAATTTTTTATAAGAAATGAAAAAATTATGAGCCTCTACTTTGCCAAAGTAGAGGTATTCTATTTTAAAAATATGGTAAAAAAGTAACACTATTTTGGAAAGAATTCCAATTTTGATAATAAACCCCTTCTTCTTTACTATCAATTTGCAGCTAAACGACAGATCTCCCGATGCCCAGAGTACACCGTTCGTTTCAGCTACCACCTCTCCTTTTTCTTCCTTACCTTTCCTGATAATTTTGTCGGAGGACTTTTTTTTTTTTTTTTTTTTTTTTTTTTTTATAAACAAGAGACCACTATAAAAAATTTTATTTAATGACATTATTTTAAATTAAAATTTTAACTTTTTACTATCATCACAAAATAATTGCAAAATGGTTTAAGAGTCACCTTCAAGATCTGTTTGCTTTCGTCATGTTTTAGTCATTAGCTGGTCACTAAAGTGGTGTCTGTCCATGATGCAAGAATTCTATCACACTTTGAAAAAAGGAAACATATATATATATATATATATATATATATATATATATATATATATATATATCTTTTTGCTCCATGATGTATGGAAGAAAGCTACAATTGAAGTTTGGGGGGACAATGGAGGGAGGGGGAGGTAGTGTTGGTGCACACGTATGCATATATATTATTCCATCAAACCAAAGAAGGACATTCAAGACATGTGCTACCATTAACAACATATTCACTCATTACCATTTGCACCAAAAGTTGAATCTTTTCTTTTACCTACCATATTCTCCACTCAACAAATTTCCTCCTTCTCGTGTTCTGTTTGTTGTCTGATATCCTCATTGAACTTCTTAAAATTATAGTATATGACTGAAATACTGTCTTGCAACGCGATTCGTATTCAAGACTTCTCATTTGATATACCATTCCCAATATGAATAGAAGTCACCATCATTTGATATACCATTCCCAATATGAATAGAAGTCACTCTAATCAGGCTACCAGCTTGTTCTCTAGATTCTTCCTATTATGAGGTCATCATCCTCAACTTGAAAACTTTTCCATCACAACTCAACTCACCTTTGTTCAAGTCTTCTGTATCACTCAATATAAATGTGATGAGTTGAGATACTTCCTGTCAGATTCCCCAAAAGTATATTATTAGTCCAGCCAAAATTAGCTAGGACACACAGTTCCATTACCAAATATATCTATATCTATATATATATATGGGGCATTCCCTGATGATGGGGTACCAGTAAGTAAATGATATATGTAGATAATAGTACTTGTGTATATGTATATATTCACAGTTCATTAAGAGCCACCTAAAATGAAGAAGAGAAGTCAAGGGGGATACATATATAGACATGTACATGTCATGAAACTATACAAAGATCTTGAAATGGAATGCACAACTTGGGACTAATCAACAGTAAGTTGATGACTAAGTATGAAGCTTTTTTTTGTCATAATCCTAATTTTTGTACAAAGCTTTTGGAGGCATTTTGGTAGCAACTAAGTCTTTCTTACTACCATGATTCGATTTTTTTCGTTTATGTCTTAGGAACATGACTTTATTAGACCCAAGTGATAGAGAAACCTTTCTGACCTTGATCTGAATAAATTCCCCAAAGAGAACTTTCCTGCTGATTGTGGTGGTGAACTTGTTGAGTTCGAGTCCTCCTTCACACTAAGTACAGTTGAACCTATTTGACCGCGAACAGCCTCAATTGTTTTGTTCTTCACTGTGTTTCCTGATGCATCAGTCACATAGAAAACATTGACAGCTTGTGAACCTCTCGTCGTGACCTCAGCTCGAGTAACTGAGAGGCCATTCTCTCTAAATATGCGAGTTACATCTGATAAAAGACCAACCCTGTCTTCGATACACAGTTCAAGTCTTATTCCCTGCATCACACAAAATGCATTCATTACTTTGTCAAATTAGGACACTTAATCACAATTTCAGTTTCTTTAAAATTTTACCTCAGAGGTTCGCCTTTTTATTGCAGCCTCCAAGCAATTCACTAGGCGTTCTCTCTCAGCTTCAGAACTAACGGGGCATCCATCCATATGTCTAATATAGTATTCCTATACAGCAAAGAAAAGGGATATGCTTATTTGTAGACTACCAAACACAAAATGGTCAAGAACAGGCTATATATACATATAGATATATTTGTGATTCTCTTTTATCGATTCAAGGTTATAGAAAATTACCTGATTAGCTTCTGGTCCATCAGCAATTATGGTAGCATGATACACAACATACTGCATATCTGTTAATGTGCACACTGTATCAAACAGAAGCTTAGGCCTGTCTGGACAGCTCAGGTTTACTAAAGTATAGCCTTTATCAGTGCAATTCTCGACAGTAACAAGAGGTTTGCTTCTGTAATTTGCAGCTGAGCAGTCTATGCTATCATGATCAAAATCACGATCTGCATACATCATTTGGTGTAGTCTTCGTTCTGTATGAGTCGAACCAACAGAAACAGCAGTGTTGGCATTTCGCCTGTCTCTAGTCCCTCTTAAAACATACAATAAAAGCTGCTTAATTTTAGTCAGTCTTTCGGGATCATCTATCGCCAATCCATTTGTCTCATCAGTTATGTAAACAACAGAAGCCATCCTTGAGTTATGAGTCCACACTTCAGCAGCTGCTACGTTACACTTGAGGTCTGCAAGAACTGCAAAGATATCCGAGAGCAAGCCAGGCCTATCTCTTCCAGTCAATTCTATGGTTGTATGTTCCAATGCAGATTGGACACCAACAGATCTTCTCAATGACCGAAAGCTTCGCCCCCTTGGCCCTAATGACTGCAAGATGAACTTCTTGGCGTAAGGACAATTCGTAGTATTTACAAAGAACTGAGTTAAATATCAACAGATTGATGCTTAAACAACTTAATTCTTTCATCAAATCCACAAACAAGATCAAGACTATTGGCATAATTTGTAGCAAATAGGGCAAGAACACAACTATAACTATTTGTAAAGACTGCTAAGGCTAAAATTTTGGTTCATCCAAGAATTTTGCAGCAACAGAACTATTAAACAGTCTGTTCAAGCTAAGGCCAGAAACAATAAGATTTATAAGTGATGAATCTAATCATTCTTTGACTTGAAGAAGAAATACAGAAACTGTGGGAAATGCTGCTGTACAAATTTTACCTGCTGAATGTGCTCAGCAACATCAACCTCAGATAACTTATTTCCATTTTGATCAGTAACATGGAACACTGCAAAATGTAAAGTACAAAACTCAGTAGTAGAAAAAAAAAAGAAAACAGAGTCTTGAAATGAAACTCTAAAACCCTTTATAAAGATAAAGAATCAGAACTCACCATCCATAAACCATTCTCCATCAGAAGAAATGTAAGCTCGCTTTATTATCAGGTTCAAATCAGTAAGAACCTGAACAACTTCCAGTAAACTTCCTCGTTTATTTGCGCTATCGACCTACAAATTCCATGGACAAACATGCCATTAGACAATTACTCTCTTCTAGAATTCCAGGAGGAAAAAAGAAAAAGGGGGGGTACAAGGAAGACTTAAACCGTAATCTTGAAATACAGGTTACACAAGAATCTTCATCGGTTAAGAAAATTAACAAAACCCCATTTTGGAAAAAAAAATGAAGAAAAATTAAAATGTCCTCCGTACCTTGATCAAAGTTGCTTTCTTGTCTGATTCGTTATCGACTGTAACCCTGTAAAAGTACAGAAGGGAAAAAATTCAAGACAAGACGAACACAGGGGAAAAAGAAATATATATATATATATATATATTTATATATATGTGTGTGTGTAAATTTGAAAAACGTGCAAACAATAAAAACCAGCAATTCCGAGAACGAAAGATAAAGAAACGCCCCGCCCCCCCAACTCCCGATATCAAGAAATGAAAAACTCAAAAAGGAAATCCAAGGGAGAAGAACTAAAAAGAGAGTCTTGATTTTGAGAAGGAGCAAGAAAAAGAAAAAGTACATTGGTGGGTTCATTCGGATTACAAGCTTCTCGAATTCATCGTCAACGGCGACGGAGGATGACCAGTCATCCATTTTTTTCTGTTGCGGAAGAAGAAGGATAACAAGAATGAACTCCTCCTCAAGAGAAAAAGCAAGTAGTCGAAGAATGAAAAAAAGGTTCTTGCTTTGTATTCTCTGAACTAATTTCCTCTCTGCTTTTCTGCTCTGCTATGTTCTGTTCTTTTCTCCTCTCTAGCTGTTCTCCGTTCGGATCGTTTGGATTCTACTGTTTTCTCTAGAGAAGTTAGAATGGAAATGAAAGAAAAAAGAAAAGAAAGGTCCAATTTTGGGTGGAGAGCTGGTTTAAATTAGGCAAATGTGCGTATTTGTGTTGTCCACAACCAGTGGCTCTTGAGCTGTACCAAGAGTTCCTGGACCAGAGTTGGGGACAGATCATATGTACACTCCCCCCCCCCCCCCATTAACAACAGAAAAAAACGAGTAAAAGTGCTGCTGACCGACTCGTGATTCACATACACCCCACACCCCCACCCCCCTTATTGAGTGGTCTTCTTTTTTTTTTTTACCCTTTTCTTTTTCTTTCAAGGAAGGCAGGTTAGGAAACTAATATATATATAATATATGTATGTAATGTAACACATTAGGCGGCTGAATGATTTTTCACCAGGGTTCAGGAAGAACTGTCATTAAATAATATTGTAGGTGGGTAGCGGGGTGGGGGGTGGGGATCTTTCCTTCTTTCTTTTCACCTCTCCTTAAAAAAGGGTTGTGTTTCAGTGTCAAAGAAAGAAAGAAGAGAGATAAAAACATGTGAATGTGATCATGGTTGAAGAAGACACCTTCATTTATGTTCAGGTCATCTCAAAGTACTATTCTGTCCCCCCATTGTCTTTCCTTTCTTCTGATTCAATGGCGTTTTTTAGCCTTTCACATGTTTTTTCTTTCTTAATTTTTATTTTATTTTTTTTTTTTTTTTTTTTTGACAGATAGATTTTGTGTGTTTGTGTCTCTCTTTACATGTTCATAAAATCTATACAAGATTTGAGCTAAGGGTATTTTTGTTTGCCTTTAAACAACTTGTAGAGGAGAAAGGGGGAATCTTTCCCCATCTATTTATGTATTTGATAAAAATTATATAATTGATGATACTTATAAAAAAGAGTACTTAGTGGTCATGTAATACTTTTTGTAAGATTTTATTTAAAAAAAAAAAAAAAAAAAAACTTTTGTCTTATATTTAGTAGTTATTTTGATAAATTAATGAAGTCTAGTCCAATTATATTATTCCCTCAATTTTGACAAGAAAATACAAAATTAATGTATCTTTTTAGGTGAAAGATTAACCTATTATTTGATTTTAATTTTTTTCCGATAAGAATAATTAATAAGTATGAGAATTAAAACATTAATCATAAGGGTTTAAAAAGGGTTAAAAAAAAAAGAGTAACATCTCATTTGCTCCACCTTGATTAGTACATGATGCACACGACAAGAGTCAAAACACGAACCTTGTGAATCATTCATAAATTGCTTACTACTTGTGCTTATTTATCACTAGAACCTCTTATATCTTTCTTAATAAAATCAATCATCATTTATGCATTTTTACTATTAGAGTCGAACTAAACTAAAAATTTTACGTATTATTCTTAAGTTATTTATCATAAGAATCTTGTGTATTATTCATAAATCCAACACTTAATTTGTGAACTAAAAATTTTACCTAGTATTTACAAATTCTTATTTATCACAAGAATCTGGTGTATTATTTATAAATTCAACGCTTAATTAATTTGTGCTTAATTTTAAAAAAAAAAATTTGTGTTTAAAAGTATGCTAGATTCCAAATCTAAAGGAGGGAATGAATCCATTTGTGTTGAGGCGTTGACTCATAATTGGCTAAGACGTGAGCTGATGCACTTCACTCTCACACACCTTTCCCTCACTCGCGCCATAGGTGGGTCCCCCACTCTCATATTCTACTTTTACGTCTAAATTAATTAATTAATAATACCTTTCTACTACTACTTATTAGTTTGGATTCTACAACTTAGATTTTGATTATTTACATTTTTTTAATACAATTTTTTAGACAATTAAGATTTTTTTTTTTTTAAAAAAGACAAAATCCTAGATTTAATTTTTAATGTCTCCTAAAACATATTCAATTTATTAATGATATGTTTGTAAATATTGAATTGTGAGACAAAATAATGAATATGATTTAAGAGGAGTGAATCAAAGTTTTGTAACTTCTCTTCATAAAAATATTTTTCCAAAGAAAATAATAGTATTGTTATGAATTGAAATTTCACTATCGCTCGTTTAATAGATTTTTAAGTGGGATTGAACTAAGAATTTCTTATATATATGTATATATATATTTAACTCTTCTATATTTGATAGTCATTTTGAATCTTGATTAATCCGAATATAAATCATGTAAAAATTTTTTCGAGATAAATTCTCACAAGACTCATTTTCTCATTAATAAAATTAAAACTCAATATGTTATTTAAGAGTAGTTAAATTTCTTCTTCTTTAACTAACATATTGTTTTTGGTACCCACTTGGGGCGCCCGGTGTCCCCACCTTTTCGGTGAGACTAATCCGGACTCGGCCGTTCAACTCTTACTCGAGGGTTAGGGCCTGACCCAGAGCTTTTAACATGACGCTAACCACCATAGGGGGATTCGAACCCTCGACCATCCGCCCTGGAGGAAGCATTAGGAGTCCGCTTACCAACTCACCTAAGCTACCGAGTTAAACTAATATATTGTTTGTGTATATATATATATATATATATATACATATTGTTTGTGTAGAAAAGGACGTACCCCAAAAGACAGAGGGTGAGTTAGAAGGTTAAATCATACAAAGGAATCCAAGCATTTATTTTTGTCTTCAATCCTCCCAAAACATTATTACCATGCATTTGGGTTGGGACCTCTTTCTCCCCCCAAAAAAATTTAGTGACCAAACATTTCATATAATAAGTTTAATATTATATTTAATTATAGCAGCAGCCATAGTTTTGGACTTATTAATTATCTTCATTATTATTATTATAAGAAGAAAAAGACTAATTATTTTTTCTTGCATTCTTTTAAGGAAGAAGAAGACAAGAATTGATTTAATTGATTACTTAATTGTTTATAAATAGTGCACTTACTACAACTTTGTCATTATGCATATTGTAAGATTTTTTTTTGGACACTCTAAGTGCAAACAATCCGTGCAAAATATCGTGAGTTTAAGTCATGCTACACGATATTACGAGTTTTAGTAGATTATTTGGTATTTAAAATTATCACGATTCTAACTAATTTAGTTTAGGCATGAGTTGCGTTCGCAGAGTCCAACTCTTACTTCGGGAAGACTCACTCTAACTTTTATATGGGGCTCATAGAGAGTATCAAACTCTCGATCTCGCGTAATATTTACAATGCATTTTTAATTATAACAAATCAAAAATTTGATATTACGAATTTGATACTCACTAAAAGTGACCATAAAAAAGGTCAAAAGTGATTTTTTTTTTCCTTTTAAAATAAGAGTTATATTTTATATAGGCTATAATAGTATAGATTTGGAGACTTTTAAGATTTAGGCATGAGGGAGGAAGGGACATCCTCTCTCTCTCTCTTTCTCTCTCTTAGAGATCTTTTATGTATTATTGGTTGATTTAGTGAGTGATGCTATCTTTTGTATAAGATTCCTGATTTGTTTATTCTCTTATTAAATTCCTACAAATGGAGATCCTCCTCACCTCCACGCTTCAATGTGTCGAATCTACATTCTAGATGATGTGGGTGAAAGATTCTCTCTCTTCCTCCCCTCTCTCTCTCTCTATATATACATATTTAAAAGAAATGAATTGAGTCTCTCTCTTTCCTTTTCTCTTTCTCTCTCTATAGACATAAAAAGACATGGTAATTCCAATACGTTACACTCAATTAATTGATAATAACTGATAATCCATTTGAAAGAAATTTGATTTCCTTAACTTCGAAACTTAATCTATATGGTGTCCGATACAAATAAATTTAGAAGTCCAAAAGTAACTATTTAATACAGTAAAATTGTCAAGAAAGTGTAACTCAGTTGATAACATTCTTACTTATAACTTAAAGATCATGAGTTCAAGACACACTTAAAAAAAAAAATTAATTAATTAATTAATTTTACTTATAAACATATTATTAAGACAAATAATAATAATAATATCCACTTCATTCAAAAAAAGTCAAACAAATTTTCTATAACAATGTTTATTATATCTAAAAAAATATCTAATATAAATTTACCGACAAGATTTTAGTTGTATGTTTTTGTTTGTAAATAGTACTACAATAAATTCTTTGAGCTACATAAGTGAAAGTGATTTTTTTTTTTTTTTTAAAAAAAATACTTTTCGACAATATTGACGTTTTTGCTAGATTGCAGCAATTAGATTCCTTGGTATATTTTACTTAACGTTGACTTTTTTTTATTTTCCCTCAAAAAATTTGTCAATTAATAGTGAACAATTTTGTCAGAAATATTGGCCTTCCCTATCTTGTAATATTTTGTAGAATATATATACATGAATTTGGGATTTATAATATCATTACAAAATTAAGAATATCTCTAAAATATATAAATAAATAGAGACAAATCAATAAAATACATTTATTTCTAAAAATAAAAAGATTACGTAATATCTAATAATATCAAAATACAATTTTTTTTTTTAAAGAGTACATAAAAGCGGACTTAATCTTGATGATTACATAAAAGCGGACGTAATCTTGATCCACGTCATACCAAACTGGTTTTAAAAAATTGTCTGCTCGAATAAAGAAAGTTGAATTTCTCCACATAATCTATCAACACACATTTCATCTTTCTGGTTGGTACTTGTCATCTGACCCAAATTTGGTTGCATGAGTTCAAGTTCTAATTTTTAACTTTACTTAAGTTAAAAGAGCTCATTATCAGTACACTCGCGCCTTTAGGTTGACATCTTGCGTATTTAGTTCTAAAATTATCATAAAATTAACTCGGTTAGTAATAATATCACTTATGATTCAAGAAATTATGGTTTCAAAACATATAAGTGGCAAAATGCCTCAAATACGTCACTAATAAGAGACCTATTTCGAGGGTTCGAATCCCCCCGAGGTGGTTAGCGCCACGTTAAAAAGCTCTGGGTCAGGCCCTCACCCTCGAGTAAGAAACCTCTTATGTCATAAGTGAGGGTACTACCAACTAAGTTACGTCTTGACATGATTGTCTATTGTTTCAATCTATTTAAAATGCCTTGTGCATAAAAAAAAAAAAAAAAAAAAATTCTTGGGTTAAGTTTCTCATACATTCCATAATGGCCAAAAATGAATATCCATGTCATATATGGGCTTATTTCAGCCCAAAATTTAAGCTCTGGTTTGCTTTCTAGTGGTGAGAATCTTCTAAATAATTTGGGCTAATTCACAGCACAAAGATACACTCTTTAATGATCTAAAACAGCCCATTTTGTATTGTACATTTTTTAATTTCCCATATAATATTCAACATTAAGATTAGAGGAGCATTTACTCCGAGGTGGCACAAACCGAATCGAATATGAATTAGTTAGATTTATGATGTCTCCGAATACTAGGTCTAACCAAAGAAAGATTAGATGAGCATTTGGTGTAATCCTTTAAGTTGACAACAAGCTATTTATGAATATTATATGAAATTTATGGTTTGATTATCATTCTGAGCACCTAAAAGAGTAAAGAATATTTATTCCGTTATAAATAATCAATTTGAAAACATAAGATTCAAGTATTACTATTGGCTTATACAAGTGACAAAACAACTTGTGAATGTTGCATCGATGTTCTTAACTTTCTCGATTAAATCCAAATTAGTCAAAATAATACTTCACATATTGCATGATAAAAAAAAAATTACTCTTCCACCGACACTATGGAGCATGTGAGGTTGAGAATAGATCCAAATATTGATCCTATTCTACCATCCCTTGTTAGTTGCAACCATGTGAAGTCTGTTCTGAATCCCTAATGCCACCAACCAAGAGAATGACAAAAAGATCCAAATCATCTTTCTTTCTTAATACATGTACTCTATTTTCTCTGCTTCTTCTACTTTCAGTAACAATGTTGTTTCCTTCATTCTTTAAACTCATGAACAACTATAGAAAACTAAAAGGGTTTTTCAATTCAAAATCATATATAACATTTTTTGTACGTAAAATTTGTGATCTAATGCGTGTGTGTTTTTTTTATCGGTAACTGTATACAAACATATTATATCATACTTCAGAATATACAGAAAGGAAACCTTATTCTGAGTTCTTGATCTACTTTGCACACATTTCCATTTTGTAAAGCCTGCAAATAGCTTCTTCTACCCGAAATGCTAACAAGGGTAACCGAAGTATTGTGGATAATGTGAAATGGAACTCTTTGAGAATTTCAATTTCACCAGGATATACATACATACATACATACATACATACATATATATATCATTCAGAAGAACTACCATTAACCATTGGGAGTGGGGAAAACAATAGGAAATCAAGATTCACCAGAAAAAAGTATTACCAAATTCCAAACCACAACCAAGAACTGAAATTAACTATATACTTCTTTACTATAGCCTTTTTTTTTTTGCCGTGTCTCATCAAGAAGAAGAAGAAGAAGAAACTCTCTCAGGTGTTTTACAAGAAGGAAGAAAAGCAAGGCAATAAAAGATTGCCACTCAATTTCATCATCATTTTCAGATGTAATAACAAAACAACCACCACCATATATATATGTCTAGGGGAAGGGAATCAAGTCTGTAAAAAAAAATAACACACCTCAAATTTCATATATATATATATATATATATATTAAAGAAAATCACAAACAATTCTTTTATGTGTCATCACCTTGTTCTTGAAGTCCAACAACCTGCATGCACATCACAAAAAAAAGATCTAATCTTGTTTAGCATCTGTGTTTTTTTTTTTTTTTTTTTTTCTCTCTTTTGCAATTAAACTGCATTCCAAAAAAAAAGAAAGAAACTTTACCTTATCAGTGGATTCTTGGATGGGGCTGTCCAGCAGAATTAAGAGAGATGGGTAATTTTCAGCCAAGTGATGGAGACAGTATTCATCTGTAAAGAATGAATTTCTGCTTTATCTTCCAAAACAATCTGATTTTTTTGCACAAAAGAAAAGAAAAGAAGAAGACAGACACCATTAAAGATCACTCTCAGCTCCTTCTAATCCCTAAAACAAAAAACCCAACTTTGAATCCCTCCTCTTTACTGTCTAGATCCTTGAGAATCACCTCCACCACCAGGATTTTGTTGTTGTTGCTGCTGATGATGATCATTATTATTAGTATTGGTTGGGGCAGCAGATTCTCCACCACTTTGACCTAATTGCTGGTAAAACTGGTGCAGTGCTTGAAAATTAAGACCTTCTTGAGAAAGTCCAAGCTCCAATCCAGGAAGATGATGCTGCTGATGCTGCTGTCCGAAGGCTGCTGCAGAACTGGGAAACTCTACTAAATGATGGAACCCATATTTAGGCATACAATTCAAGTTCTGGGCACCTCCTGAATTTGATGTTAAGACATTAGAGTTTTGAAGAAATCCAGAACCATAGGCTGCTGCAGCAGCCGCCGCCACCGAAGGAGGCCAGGCGGCGGCGGGGCCAGTTTGGGGTACTACATGGGAATGAGAATGGGATGATCTACCGAGATTTCCAGTCATCATAGTCCAATTCATCCTAATTCCAACATCATCAAACTTGGAATGCAAACCAGTAGGAACAGAAACAGAAACAGAGTTGCCCTGTTCAGAAACAGATGTACCAGAAGCAGAAAGAGCTGAAGCTGGAATAGTTCCAGTACCAGTAGCTGCAATAATTGAAGGCTCAGCTTGCTGTAATAGCCACTGAATTGTTTCTCCATCAGTTTTATGACCTAATTCTCTTGTCAATTGAAAAATTCTAGCAGCACAAAGTGCAGGCATCCTTATTCTTCGACCTCTTCCATCAACTTTTTTATGCCTATCTTTGTTAGAACTTCTCTTCGGAACAACAACAACTCCTCCCACTTGCTGTTTCTTGTTGCTGCTATTGCTTCCATCATCATCATCATCTTTGTTATTGTTATTGTTGTTGTTCTCAGCTAAAATTCTAAAATCTTTGATTTCTGTTGGCTTGTTTTCAGCCATGTCCGATGGTGGGAAACGACTTAAGAAGGTGGGCACCTCTTGTTGTTGCTGCTGCTGCTGTTGTTTCTGCTTTGAGCTCCTGAATTCCGCAAGAATTGGGAGAAATATGGGGCCTATTGATTGATGAAGGGGACATGGAAATTAAAAAAAAGTCCTAAACTTTGATGACTTTTCACTGTGACTTTCTCTTCCTTCCTTAATAATCTTTCTTTCTTGTTCAAATTTTGAAAATGATCAACTCTACTCTACTTTGTTTTTATTACTTGGATCAAATTATTATTTTTTTACCTTTTTTCCTGTGTGTCTGTGAATTGTGAAAAAGTTTTTTTAACTTCCACCAACTCCTGCCGCCAATGATTTCTTCTTATCACCACTCCATTGTTTCTACTACAGAGCACCACGACATTCAGCTGCAGGTACTTCACCTAATTCTCCCAAAATACACTGCTTTTTTCTTTCTTTCAAGAACTACTCATATATATATATATATATATATGTATATGTATATATTTAAAACCAGTCCTTGCTTACGTTTTATTAGCCTTTATTTTAACTTCTGATCTGATCTGATCTGATGTAACAACTCCTTTGGCTTTTGTCTTCTGCAATGCCGTTGTCATTTTCCTATGAAAGATTAAAAAAAAAAAAAAATCTTTGGTTAAAACACCATCATGGCCAGCCCCCCAGCCCTCATCCAGTTTCCTCAGTTTCTCTACACGTGCCAGCCAGGAACTCCCAAATATCTAAATCATTGCAAAACTGAACTCTTTTTCTCTCATTCACACAAGTATAAATATATATATACATATATATCATTTACCACTGATTTGTATTTCTTGTTTTTTTTTTTTTTTTTTATCAGCTTAAATTTTATATGATCCAATGAAAATATGAATATATATATTTAGAAAAGTGAAAGATATTAAATTCGACTCTCTGATATGTATCATTGTGTCAATCATGGCTTCATCAATCAAGATTAACATTAGTAGATGTGATTCTGTACGTATGGTTGGTGCCTACGATTCTCCCAAGAGTGTATAGGCTTGTAAGTAACCAAGGTCCAAGTCATATATTATATTATATATATATATATATTTATGTTTGTATGTATCTACCTTGCTATCCACCGAAATGTCAAAGATAATCTTACCAAGAAGAGAGCAATCATCATATGCCCTAATTACAACGGTAATAAAAGCAAGTAAATGATACAAATAGTTAAAAGGAGTACACAATTGACAGTTGCCAGTAGTGCATGTGAATGCACATACATACATTTATATATAATATATATATCTCTGTGTGTGAAGTCATTGGAATACCTTTCATAATTGACTTCACTGTCATGGTTCCAAAATGCGATATCAGTCAAGGAGGACTACGTTTCCGTAACTAAACGTTCAAAAAGGTTGTAACTCACTAGGTGCTTCCACCTGTTACTAAACATTTTTTTTTTTTTCCCTTAATAATTCAAAAAACTCATTTTATTATTATTATTTAAAAAACAAAATTGGAGTAACACATATATCTATTTTTTATATATATAAATATAGTAGTAATTATGAGCAGTAATTTCTTTTCAGCGAAATAGAAATAAAATAAAGAAAGAGAAAGAGATATAAACCAAAAAATATGTGTAATTAAGAATATTTCTTAAATCGATTGTCAAATAATTCTTATATTTTATATTATCTCCTTCTTCTTCTTCATCTACTACTTGATGACATGAAACTTCTGATTCAAGATTTTATCGGATAGTTTCTTCTTTTTTGTTAGATGCATAGTTTTGGATCAATTTTTCTTCCTACAAAAGCATATATGATATATATATATATATATATATCATGCTTACTCATTTCATGGTTGCCTTAGGTTACTCACAATCATTTCTTTCTTTCTTTCTTTCTTTCTTTTTTTCCTCCCTTTTTTCTGTATATATACACATACACACACTAAACCCTTCTTTCTTCTTGCAAAAAAAAAAAAAAAAAAAAAAAAGAATAGTCTTTTTGTTATAAATTCTCACATATTATTCATGAAATTAAGTTGAAGAAAAAATAATATATATATATTCCTGATTAGGGTTTGTAAGATAAATAATGACACTGAACTGGGATTATCGAAGATAAGCAATAAGCATTGATTGAGGTGAAATAAGTGGGAAAATCCCTCAATCTCAGGAACCCCTTCGCTGCCACCAAGAGGTGCGAAACAGCCATACAAATATAGATTTTACTCTGATGTTTGTTCATACCCATATTTGTTATTTGTTGTAATATTTGTAACGGTATCAAATACTATATATAAAATGGTAATTCTTGACGCTAATCACCTTACGAGATTCGAAATCTCGATCATCTGTTTTAAAGGAACTATTAAGAGTTTGCGTATTAACTCCCCAAACTACCGGAATAAATTGGTAATTCGTATAAATATATATCCACCATATAAATTTTATCAATATCATCATAAAGTTTTCAAACACGCGGGAGTACTCATAGGTGGAAACACTATGAAAAATCTAAAGTTGACAAAGTCTTACATGCAACATATATAATAGGATTGAAATGGAAATTCCCTTTCAAGGTTGAAATCAAGTTTCTTTCCAAATTTCAAAAATAGTATATATGTATATATATATATATATATTTAAAAGAAGAAGAAAAAATGGCCCTATTTGTTGATGAGGATGAAGAATAAGAAGACACACATATATATATATATATATATATATATATATATATATATATATAATTGTAAAAGTAGTGAATGAGTGAGTAAGTTGTTGGTTCAGTGAGTGAGAGAGAGAGAGAGAGAGAGAGAGAGAGAGAGAGAGAGAGAGATAATAATTGGTTGGTGGGCATGATGATCGGTGCTTGTATGGCTTGTAAATTTTGTTAGCCATGGTGGAGACAAAAGAGGGACCCTTTTAAAAGCTAGTAGTTGACATATCACCCAATCTTCACTTCAATTCAAAGATTTTTTATCATAGATATATATATATATATATATATATATAGAGAGAGAGAGAAGAGAGAGAGAGGAAGAAGAAGCCCTTCCTTCTTTTGTTTCTTTAGTAGGTAATCATAAAAAAAAAAACTCTTGGTTCAAAAGCAGTGCAAAACCTTAATCAATCAACAATTCATTAGTTATAGCTTCCTTAGTCACTCAACCCTTCCTTCTCAAGCTGCCTGTCTTAAATTATATACTGTATATATATATAACACGAGTTTCCAACCAAGAACATATATACTAAATACACATCTCTCGTATCTAGATATCGATGCTTATATTATAAATTTTTATTTTTTTCAATATAAAAAAATTAACAATATGAGTTGGATAGTTTCTAATAATAATAACTTTGAATATCGAATGATGTAATAAAAAAATTAAATATTTTACTATTTTAATTTGTAAAAATATTTAAACATTACACAAGGAAAAACATAAAATCAAATTGAGGATTCAAAATATTAAAAAAAGAAGCATAATATCATCCTCATCAATTTTGTATATGAGAAAAGAATCATTATCCTCAATTATTTTTTTGGATTTCATTTTATTCTTTTATTATTTATTTGTCTTCTTTCTTTTTGTTGATTTTTTCGTAAATTTAATTAATTTTATTTATGTATAACATGATAGTTATTCACCCCCTCTTTTAACATAGGTTTAAAATTTGAACTTGACCTATAAAAATGAAACACATTTCGTGACTCGTAAACAAAATTACAAAAATATATATATATATATAAAAAAATGAATAAAAAATTGCCATAAAACTCTCTACAAAAATTTTCTACACGGCTCAGCCTCTATCCTTTTTGGCAAAAGAAAAAAAACCCATCTAGAAATCTCACTTCTTAAGAAAAATCTACCAATGTTCCTGTTTTCCCTTTTGCAGACTATATATATATATATATATATATATATATATATATATATATACACACTTGATACAGTAAATATTAGCAGAGATTAATATTAGTGTTTATTGTGATGATACCTACGCATGTCGAAGTAATTATCATGTAGAACAAGAACAAATTAAAGAGCAATGAAATAATATTATTATTACAATAACAAGAAACGGACAGTTTCTGGAACATGCATGATATGATCACTTATAATGATAAATTATGTTACATGTAAAGGAGAAGATTTTGCTAAAGAATATTGAGAAGTTCTGTGTTAGTCAATATGGACTCAATTAACCAGATCAGAATAGAATGTATTATAAGCCAAAACAAATGAATAGTAAGGACAGCAAGACTTGTCCTAATCACATGCAAATGTAATAATGTAATGAACTATTCTTTCTTGTTTCCATTTTTTTCCTTTTCTCAAACGTAAATCAAACTCATAATTTTTTACAATTATAAATGAGTATGTAATTAACAGTTAAGCTTTCTTGTCAATGTAATTAACTTCTCGACATCATTATTTTAATTTGAAATAATAATAATGGTATATTTTTTATATATCTTTAGAAAAGAGTATCGGATAATTCAAGTAAAGTATTATATTCGTATAATTCAATTGTATTGAACTATGATAATTACACTTAATCTATCAATTTAAATCCGACATGCATAAAAATGATACGAAAAATTTCGAATTCAAATAAGGCAAGAAAAATAATCGTGTCAACTTAATAACTCAACATAATACCATTTAATATGAATATATCTAAATAGGTATATTAGCCACTAATCTATTACCAACATGATTAGCAATATCAATCCACAATTATTTATCTGTTAATTTGTAAAAATATATATATATATATGTGCGGGTTAGAAACGAATTCAATATATATCCACACAACATAAATACAACTTGTGGAGGAGTTTAAAGGGGAAGTTATGAAATGTTTGTTTTCTTTCATTACACCATATATATGACTTGGCCAACAACTTAGGGAATTTGAGTGGAAATGTTTGACCAAATAAGCCATACATATATATATATATATATATATATATATATATATATGATATCAGAGTCAAATCAAAAGTCAAATAAAGTGTGTTTCTCTAAGAAGATAAATATTCTCCATGCAATTGTATCTTCTCAAACTTTAATTATTACATGAGGATATACACCACACACACACATATATATATATATATATATGCATATACTTTTTTTAATATTTTTTCTTTTGTCCAATCAAAGTCTAGCAACACAAGGTTATATGCATTAACCATAATTAACTATGTTATTTTGTTAAAGAAAGAATCTCTTTTTCCTTTTGTCTCTTTTGAGGTTAGGGTTGGAGAACCAAATTCGTACTAATAATAGTAACCTCTATAAGTGGCAATTAAGGATGGTAATCGGTTCGATCCTGCAACAGTACATTATTTTAAAGTCTGTTAATTTATTACTAGACTGTAATAACTTTTATTATTTTATGTTAAAAATAAAATATTTACAGTAGTGTGTGAATAAATGATTTCAAACATAAACTTTTATAACAATTTTTTAAAAATATATATATATATATTAATATTTTTAAACTCCACATCGTTTTTTAAAAATAAATATTAATTGTAAAAGAAAAACAGAAAATCATGATATATTCTTACCATAACAAGTAATCATAATCTCAAGTTGGTAGAAGGTGTAGCTCAATTGTTAGTACCATCACTTATGATATGAGAGGTCATGAGTTTAAGACTGAGACATGATAGAAGTTAGAATTTAAATAAAAAATAAAAATAATCTCAAGTTGGACTAATATTCAAAGCTAAATCGGCCAAATTAATTTTCAAAAAAATCAATTAAATATAAATATAAAATTCATCATTCAATTCACCGATTCCATAATAAAAACAAATAAGCAAATAATTGAGCTAACCATAAAACTTATCAAAGAAAATATAAATGATATATATATATATATATATATATATATATGTATATATATATAGTAAATATATATTATGTATGTATGTATATGTGTGTGTAGAGAGAGTAAATATAAAAAAATGAAATGAATCCAAGAGAGACCTGTGTGTCGTTTCTTTTCCCACGAAGGAGCCAGGAGGGCGGTAGTCATATCAGATAAGATAGGGTGACAACGACAATTTTCTGCATGTCGTTTTCTGACTCATTCAATTGCTCCTTTTTTGTCTTATAATTAGCCATTTAATCGAATACTAATCCAAAATCAAATCCAATTCAATCTTATTCGTTGAAAGACTATTTTAATACTTTGTTTAATTCCCATTTGATCTAAATTGTATCCTAAATTTAACTATTACTTAAAAAAAAGATATAACATTAACTCCTACGTGATATTTACATCGAGTTTTTAAACCTCAAAAGTTGTTGGTTGGTATTAACTCCGAGATGCAGATAAGTTGGTAAAATATTATCCTAACTTAAGTAAGGTTTGGAGATTTGAATCTTAATTCATATATACAGTTGTTAAAATTTTAGGATATTCATTCCACAACCAACAACCGGCTCGAACTATAATTAGTCAAAAAAAAAAAAAAAAAAAAAAAAAAGAAAAAAAGAAGAAGCTATCCCACAAACGAACGAACCCTGTAAACAAATCAAATGAAGCCAGATTGAAAAATAATAGCCCAAAGTAATGGGCAAAAGGTTGCTTCCCTTTTTAGACTAAGCCCCATGGCCTTCTACACGTACACTTTGAAGCCCAGATCACCTTCACAAAACAAACACAAACCTTGAACACGACATTAAAAATAATGTGAACTCCCAATTTTTCTGGTATTCGAAGTCATCACATATCCATCGACCAAAATTACACCTATAAAGTCTAACTCTTACTCAAAAAAAGATCTCACCTTAACTTTTATATAAGTCTCATAACGAGTATCAAATCCTTAACTTCACAATTTTAATGTGCTAAAGCTTATAATTTGATTATATCAACTATCACAATTTGATTCGCAAGCTCGTATTATATCTTAAATAAGTGTAACAACACTAATAATCATCTATTTGATTTCGTAATTCAGTATATTAAAAAAAATATCCTAAACAAGCAACAAAAACTCAAAAGAAAAATACTTTAACAGGGAATATCACCTTCCGAGCAGACTAGCAATATGTAATACATGTGAGAAACTAATGATAACTAAGTGAAAATAAATAGATATTAGCCAACAAGAGGACAGAAATAATCAGCTTCTTCTCAACTTTTTTGTGGTTTTCTTTTGGATCTCTACAAAATAAGCCACTTCCATATTTCCATGAAATTTTGCTAAGCAAAAAAGGGGTGTCTGGTGACTGAACAAACTGATTATACAAATGAGAGGTTGTTGTATTATGCAAAGCAATGGTTAGTTGTTGCAATGTTTACTCGTCAGCGCCAACATCGCCCCATCGTACATTGTATCTAGCAGCAAGATAGTGAGCTCCTATGGGACCTCGACTTCCATATGGATAATATTCAGGAAGGGTTTTCTTTAACTCAAGTTCTTTCAATACAGGAGTGAAGAGTGACCATGCAGCATCAAGTTCATCGCTTCGGATGAAAAGCCTTCTTTCACCTTCTATAGCATCAAGAAGCAGTCTCTCATATGCATCCGGGATCTCCTTCGAGTATCTACAAGCACAAGCACAAGCACAAGAATGGAAAACTGCTTAAAGCCAAGTATTCGTATGGAAGATTCTATAAATGATCACGCACCCTAAAATCCTAAAAGTAAACTGAGCAAGTTAACCGACAAAATTTGACTTTCTTCACACATAACGAGAAATAGGAAAGTGAAATATGAATAATTAGGAAAGTGATTCAATACAAATTTATGTTATTTGATGTGTTACCAGTGTGTGTGAAAATTCTATTCCTCGTGTCATTGTTAAAGAGTTAAAACTTGTAACCGTGGTGATGCAAAAGTACCTTGCAGCGTATAGAAGATTAAGATTACTCCGATCCAATCTCATTCCGAGACCAGGGACCTTGTTGTTGATCTTCAGATAAATAGCTTCATCAGGCTGAACACGGATAACTAGCTCATTTGTTGCCTGGTCAAGGTCTGTCCCAAAGTTTCGATTATATAAATTGCCAGGGACATGCCTAAACTGTACTCTTATCTCAGTCCTAACAATAATTACATGCAAAACAAAGCATTAACCAAAGAGAAATTTAGATAATAAAAAGTAGATAACTCGTATCATAAAGATACGACATACCTCCTATTATGCAGAGCTTTCCCTGCTTTCATTAGAAAAGGCACTCCATCCCATCTTGCGTTGTCTATAAAAAGGGCAGCAGCAGCAAATGTCGGGGTTAGGCTGTCATTAGGTACGGTCTTGTCATCAGTATATCCAGGGTATGTAACACCCCCTCTTGTCTGACTTTTATACTGCCCTATGACCACATCATCAAGCTTTAAAGGTCTCATGGAACGCAAAACTTTGACCTGAAATGCATTGAGAACAGAAAATAAGAATTTGGAAAATGAGCACTGCACAAGAAAACCATACACACATAGTTCAATCTGGAGGAGCCAATACCTTCTCGTTCCTAATATCTTCTGCATCTAAACTCACAGGTGTTTCCATGGCAAACAGTGCTAATATTTGCAGCAGATGGTTTTGCATTATATCTCTAATTATTCCATAATTGTCGAAGTAACTGTTACCAAAGTAAAAGGTTCAGAAAAATAAGAATTGAAGCTAAGCAAGCTAGCACAATATGTAGAAGTAGAGAGATGATGTACCCTCCACGCCCTTCAGTGCCAAAATCCTCAGAGAATATCAACTGTACATTTCTGATATACTGCCTTGACCACAAGGGTTCAAAGATGAGGTTTGAAAAGCGAAGGACAGAAAGATTCTCTACTAGCTCCTTTCCTAGGTAGTGATCTATCCTGTTGAAGAGTGGTCAAAAGGAATTAGAAACCTATAATGAGATAATAGGTAATTTATTCAAATATGATAAAGAAAATCAAATATATAAAGAAGCACCTAAAAATCTGATCCTCCTTCAAATACTGCTTCAGAGCTCCAGTCAAAGCAGCTGAAGATTCAGAATCCCGACCAAAGGGTTTCTCAACAATGACACGAGTCCAGCCATTTGCCGAAGAAGCAGATAAGCTAGCACATCTTACGGCTTCAACAAAGATATTTGGTGGGATAGATAAGTAGAAAAGACGATTAGAAACTCTTCCACCCTACAATAAAATAGTTATGGTCAAAACTGGACAAAATTAGAGGAGCAACTCACTGCAATCACCCTAACATGAAGTTCAAGAGGTTAACAATAAAGAAATAAAATAAATAAATAAGACCATATAAATGTAGGTGAAAACCCCAAGTGAAACAATTAAAGAAAACTGGAGTACTTAGGAGAAGAGAGCATGTGCAAAGTTAATTCCTGGAGAGATTTTTACCTTTTCCTGGAGACTTTAGACTCAAGATCAGTTATCAATTATACTCAAAATCACAAGAAAACCAAAAATAAACTTCATTCTTAAAATCCTATGCACAAAAACAAAAAGGTCAAAAGGAAATGAAGGCATACAATTTTGGAACAATAAAGAGATTTACTGAAAGTATTCACACTAACACTATGCAAATCTAAGTGAGTACTTTCAAGATTTAGAGACAATCTCACATCAGGTGTCTAAAAAAACACAGACTAACAAGATCAATCTTCTATCTATGTTTCATTCCCTAGTACTGAAGGCACCATTATAAACTGGATCAAAAACATGATTTGAATCCCCTCATCAGATTATTCCCTAAATATAATAATCAAAAAAGAAAAACACTAAATAATTGATTACCTCATGTTGCATGAGCTTTTTATCAAGTTCTGTGAAATGCTCCTGTGAATCGTATTGGCCAGAATGGTAAAAACATCTTTTGAGGAACTGATCCATCTTTTCACCACAATTTTCCCTGGTAATCAAAAGGACAAAATGTATTTTTAAGAATATAAACAAAACAGAATGCATAACAAGCAACAAAAACCTAATGTGGAACCACAGTTAGATTGAAAAATACAAGAATGGGGAAAAGATATTATGGCAGGGTGGAGACTAAAGGGGGATGAGAATCTGACTAATTTAGCACATCAAACAGTGAACACAGTGATGATCACCTCTTGTCAATCCTGCAAGTAAGTGTTTTGCTAACCATATTTCTAAGCTCTTCATCAGTCATCTTACTCCTTGCATAACCAAAGACAGTGAAGTGCTGCAAAGAGAGAAGAAATCAACAGTTACACATTTAACATTTACTCTTCATGAAAAAAGCATAGTGACGGTGATTAGATGAAGTGAGGCAGATGAAGTAGCATTACATTGATTTCTTTCACTCAAAAAAAAAAGAAAGAAGGATGATTAGGCATCATACATATTGATTATAGTAACTGACATGATAGAAAAAGTTCAGACCTCAGGGAGGCAACCCTCATAATATAATGCAAAAAGTGCTGGAAATATTTTCTTCTTAGCAAGGTCTCCTGATGCACCAACAACAGTGATAGTGACGGTGGATTTCTCTTTATCAATATCAAAACTGGTTACATCATTGCTCTCTTCTGGGACAATAGTAGGAGACAATCCATCTTTCAATTTCTTGAAAGGAGCTTCATTAGCAATTGGGGCTATAGAAGCAGCAACAGCACCTATACCACATCGGCATTCAGACAAGAAATCCAAGAAGGAAACCCAAAATCCAGTAAGGTAATTCCCTAGATGAACATTAATTGGGGGGAAATGAATAAAAGGCAAAGAATTTAAGATACTTAACCACAACATTCAGGCAGAACTACAAGAAATAGGTAAATGGGCCAAGAATCCCTGTAATACTTAAGCACCATATTCAAGCAGAATTACAATAGATAAGCAACAAACTTTGAAAAGTCTCACGAATATTGGACCAAGAATTCCCCTCCCCTCAGAAGGAAAAAGAAAAAGGGTAATTTCAGAATCCACCATAGTAACTTTTCATCTTATACACTAAAAGAAAACTATTCAACAACTAGAAAGGTGAAAAGCAACTCTGTAAAAACACAAGAACACAGCCATTTCCAGAATTTAAATTCTTTTTCTAAGCAATAATAAGGAGCGGAGCAAGCAGAGAAAGAAAAACTAGCCTCTAGAGATACCTAATAAAAATTGTCAAATAACGATTTCTTATCAAATTCATTGAAGTCTGGACAATTAGATGAACAAACTTGCTAAATTTTTTTCCAGGGACCGAAATAAAATATCAAAATACACAGATAAATACGTAACAACCGGGAAGTGGGGCAAAGGGGAAACATCTAAATAGGATTAGAATAGAATGGACGGAGAAAGCTACCATCCTGCATGCAGACCACATTCGGATATGTACTCTTCTTCTTCAACTGTAAAGAAAACAATTTGGGCCCAATTTTTCTGGGATGAACTGGAGAAGACAAAGCCATCCATCTGTTTTTATGAATCCCAATTGAAGAAGAATTCGAACAAGGAGATGATGATGAAACATGAGCAGAAGAAGAAAGAGCCGCCATTTCTTGAAAAATCCCTTTTTCGTTACTTCAATGTATCTTTTCAATCAGTAAATATCTTTTCTTTTCTTTCTCAGCCAAAAAATAAAAATTTGATTCTTCTAACAACAAACTCAAATTAAAATGAAGTGAATTAGAGGAAGAAGAACTACAATTAAGAGAATAAAAATAATTAAGGGACGGAAATGAATGGAAAGGGGTTAAGAGCTGAAAAGAAAAGAAGACTTCGGAAATGTCGAGGGGTTAGTCCCTTGAGATCTCCGAAAGGCTGCTGTAGTTCGATTTTGGCTTTGCGAGCACACCAAAACAATAGCCCACCCTTCCGCTTCTCTCTATATAAAATTCTGCTTTAGACACCGGAGAAATGTGTAATTGGAATATACCGTATGCTTGTTGTTGGCCTACTGAAATTTGGATCCAAAGACATTTTTATACCTACTTGGGACGTCCGGTATCCTCACCTTATTTTGATGAGACTAATTTAGACTTAACCTGCAGAGCGCTCGCAGAGTTCAACTCTTACTCGAAGATGAGAGTCCGATACAAAACTTTTTAACATGACGTTAACCACTCAAAGGGTTAAATAATATTTTTTATTACACTAATAGAAATATATGAATATAATTAAATTTTTTTATTATGCAACTCTCAAGACACCCGTAAAATGATAAAAAATTCTTCTAAAAGATTCGAACTCAATTTCCTCTCAAAAAAAACTAACTTCAACTCTAAGACACCCGTAAAATAATATTTTCATATGCTTCGTGGCTCTTATAATCAATATTACATTAGAATGATATTTTTTTTCTTCGTATCTTTATAATTAATGTTTTACCATTCATATTTATTAATTTATTATTAAAAAAAATAAAATTAAATAATTTTTCAATATTTTAACAAAAAATAAAAACAATTCAAATTTTTTTTTTTAAATGTTTTCTTATCAGCAACAACTAAAAATAGAAAGAAATATTATATTTTTATTGATGACTTAAAATATAAATAAATAAATAAATATATATATTATTAAGTACATAAATAATAACACTTGTATTTGTTAGTAATAAAATATTGCAACCTATTTTGGTCTACTCTATCTCCAATTAGTCACTGTCCTAAACTTCTAAATTTTATTCTCAGGTCCCTTGAGTTCTTTTATTTCAAAATTAGTCCCTTGAGTTAATTTTGTATTTAATTAATAATTTTCAATCATGCCCGATTCCCTCTTTATAATTATGAGAAATATAAAATTAATAGTATAATTACAGAGGAGCTTTCATTGCAACAATTCTTCGAGGAGAACTAGATTAACATTAAAAAAAAACAAAATTTTACAATTCAATGTTAATCTTTCACCATTTCTATGTTGAACTTTTGGACTATTCATATAGTTTACTACCAAACTCCAAATCACTCTTTTTTACATAATTAAATAATTATACTTTTATACTATTTTAACCAACTGTATAATAGAATAACTATAAAAATAATTCTAAAAAAAAAAAGTTGGTAGGGGGTTAATGACTTAAAAAGAGAGATTACGAGTTTGAATCCAATGTATGCGATCGATTGAAATTTGTCTATCGCAAAGAACTTATCCAACTCAAATAGAAATTAATCCGAATATGAATATAACTTAAAAGTATTGTTCATAGTTCAGAGTCATCCAAGATGCTTTGTACTTAGAGCTGTAAACAAACCAAATTTATTTGCGAACAAAGCTCGTTCGAGCTCGTTCGTTTATTAAACAAACAAACTCAAATAATTTTTTATGTTCTATTAATTTTCAAGCATACTCGAATAGTGTTTACGAACATAATCAAGCGTTTCAAAACAAATTATAAATATTTATATATTATTAAAAAAATCTTAATATTTAAATTATGGCATATATATAAGTTTTTTCTCCCATTTTTTCTAAATTATAGTGATGATTCCCCTTTCTTTACTTTCTCTATAGTCCAAACTCAACTCTTTTTTTACACTTTTGACAAATTCTAAAAAAGTGGCGGTTCCCCTTCCCTTACTTTCTCCTAGAGTTATAAACAAATCAAACTATTTGTAAACAAAGCTCGTTTATGCTTCGTTCAAGCTCATTCGTTTATTAAACAAACCAAATTCAAACAAATTTTTAAGCTCGATTAATTTTCAAGTCTACTCGAAGCTCGTTCAAAAATTAAACAAACCAAGCTCAAACTTCCGATGTTTGGTTCGACTCGACTCGTTTACAGCCCTAATTGTACCCTAAGGGAAAAAAAGAAGAAGATATAAATATAGATTATATAATTAATGACCACATCCGATTAGAATCCATACACATTTAAAGGTAAACAAATTAATGTGAAGCTGTATGGTCTCAATTTTGATTCCCTAAAACGGTATATATATATATATCCACTTTGTCTTCAATTAATCTAAAATCGAATCGTATTATATATAAATATATATAAATCTATTTTAGAAGATACTCTTTCAAATAAACATTTCTCTACCCACAATATTTAAACTAAACTTGTACGTTTAAAAGAAAAGATTGATGGTTTTATGTATATATCTAGAGAGTAGAGCTTACAAAATATACATGTATATATTTAGAGAGAGAGAGACAAGTATCAAAAAGTGGGTAACTAACTAAAATTTGGTATTTACATATCATATTTTTCTTCTTTTAGAAGAAAAAAATTATAAACCCGGATTGATCTTTTTTTGTTTCGTATTGGTTTTCTTTTTAGGTATTCTATAAAATTTTTTTTTTGATGCGCCGGGATGGATTAGACTCCTGTTGAAGAAAGAAGAAAAAATCGAACTCCTTTCGCAAATGAAATTTGAAATCGACAAGTATGAAGACCCTAGATTTGAACTGGATATCCGTTGTTTTTTTTTTTTTTTTTTTCTTTCTTTTACTCCCTAATTTGTTTAGGGTTTGGTTTCTCTACGCCACTTAGTTTTAAGGTTGGTGTTTTTTTCCACCCTCTAGTTTTAGGTTGATGCTTTGTATTTCGATTTTTAGTCATTCACTTTTTTTTTTTTTATTTTAATGAATATCCATATCACTTAAAAAAAAAAAAAAAAAAAAAACTAAAATTTGGCATTTTCCTTCCATGTTATTGTTATGGGTTACGTTTGGCAACTGGTCCATTTGACTCAAAGATTGAAAGGGATTTGTAATGTGGAGAAGTATGGAACTCATTTAACATTTTTATATTATTTTTATTGTGTTATGAAATTAAATACTTTTTATATTTTAATTTTTAAAAAAATAATAATAATACCTTATTTCATTTAATTTTAAACAAAAATATTTTTTTTTTTAAATAACGATTTTCTGCCATCGATTGAAGAACCAAATTGGATCTAGAATTAATGGCCCACAAATCTTTTGGGTTGACTTCATTCTTAACATTAAATTTAAATAAAACGTCAATCTTCATTGGGCTCCTCCCACTGGCCCAAAACCACATTTAAAAAAAAAAAAAATTGTAACAAAAATATTTTAAGATTTTTATTTTATTTTATCATATATATATATATATATATATATATATATATTATATATGACCGTATGATATTGTCACCATCACAATTTCGACTAATTCGGATTCAACTTATATTGTATCTGTAAAATTCAATTCTTACTAATCTATATTCAATGTAAATTGTACCAGTAAAGTTTAACTTTTATTCGAGATTGACTTTATATATTATTCAAATTTATTTATTTATTTATTTTTTATAACCCGGTAGCTTGGGGGAGTTGGTGCGAGGACTCCTAATGCTTCCTCCAGGGCGGATGATCGAGGTTTCGAATCTCCCCGAGGTGGTTAGCGCAGCTTAAAAAGCTATGAGTCAAACCCCTCGAGTAAGAGTTCTGTGAGCGTTTCGCAAGCCGAGTCCAGATTAGTCTCACCAAATAAGAAGAGGACATCGGCCGCCCCAAAGTGTGTATAAAAAAAAAAAAAAATTATTAAGCTAAACTCTTGAGTTTGACTTTTATAATATTAATACAATAAAAATATTTATTATATTTGTATTAGTATAATAAGAAATAAAATTTTTGATAAATGAGGAGATTCTTGTCCAAATATGGGTAAAATGTCAGCATGATATCAGTGAATCATGGGCATATATTTTCTTCAATATTAAGGAAAGATTATCAGCCGTTCATGTCCGAAAAGTCAAAAAAAAAAAAAAAAAAAAAATGACATGCAGCGGGGAAGCACGTACCACCATGGACCTGAAACATTCTCCTTTTGCCTTTTTTAAAAAATTGTAGCTTTTGGTAAACAGTCAGTATCCTGCTCCATCCTCGAACTTTCGATATCCATATATATAGTTAGGATTTTAATCAATCCAGATCTATTGGAACACAGTGAAATCGTGGTACATCCTAGTTGAGTCTCAACAAGAGAGCTCATTGCACTATGAATCAGATTGAAAGTTTTACAACATAAAAGAATCTTTTCTCAAAAAATAATCAGAAAAACTATCGTCTAAACACCAGAATTTTAACAAGAAATTTTGATAAAATTACAACACAGGGATATGAATCTGTCCAGACTAAAAAACTAAGATACAAACAGTAAATTAAGGAAAGAAATATAACGATCCAAGATTCACAAAACAAGAATGAGTATAACAAAAAAAACACAAGAACCCTAACTTCCGGAACACAAATCTAGAGAGAGAGAAAGGAGGTGACACTTCTAATTCTAGAATACACAGAATATGTGTATATGTATCTTAGGGTTAAGAAAGGGTTTCAAGGAGGACCATAGGATGAGACATCACATCAATGGTTGTGATTCAACTTCAGTGTAAGTAAAACAACGCAGTTTTGCATTGACAACATGGTTGCACTGAAGTGCTTTCCTATGTCATTTGAGGCTTAAAAGATATCGTTTTGGATTCACACTTAACATATATATATATATATGAGTTTAACATTTAAAAGATTATTACAAAATTAAGAATATCTACTACATATTTCTAGTTTCTTAATTTTGAAACACAAGTAAATTACGATCATTAATCTTCAGTATAGTCATTTTATTGATAATTTAGATAAAATTATTTGAATACACTATACTTTTTTATGGATATATATATATATATATATATATTAATAAGGAAATATAACATGGGATCTTGAGCGCTAAGTGAATTATTAAGATCATGTAATTAGGAGTAACTTTGATATGTAAACATGGGAGCTGCAATAAGATCTTCCATATCCAAAGCAAGATTAATTTTCTTGATTTACAGCAAAACCTCATGAAAGCTAAACCAGCTGGATCGTATATATACGTAGTTGACAAAATTAGGTTAATTTTTCACCATGGATGATGCTCTTTAATAAAATCCATGGTTGAAATTTTGTTCATATTGTCTATCAAAATTCAACACTAGAATCGAGTTCGAGTTCTTGAGCTTCGATCAATCTTTGTCTGTTCACTCTTGCAATAAAATCTTCCACTCTTCGATTTAACTCATCCATTGATTTTTCCATTTCTTTTCTCTTGTCTTCCCGGGACGTAATTACAATATCGCCCCTATTGAGGATCTCCTTCTGGTTCCCGTGCATGTCTAATCTCCCAAGGGACTGTGGCCTGGGGAGGCCATGGCCATGACTCTGGCTTGTCGACGTTTCTTTTCTGATCTCCTCCTTTAGATCGGGAGGAGATCTTATAATAATATTAGACGGATGATCATCATCTTTGCATATTGAAGCACCCTCATCCTCTTTCTTCTTTTTACTACGCTCAACAGTTGATCGAGGCCTTAGAAGGTCTCGACCAGCCATGGCCATGGCCATTTTCTTTTTCTTTTTCCTTTCTTCAATACATTTATTAATATCGTTCAAACTACAATTTCTTCTAATTATCATTCTAGTACTCATCTTTTCACTCTTATTCTTATTAATATTATTATTATTATCCATCTCCGCAATATCAATAACATTCTTACTATCTTTCTTGTTGCATTTATCACCATCATCATCAACTACTGCCACATGTCGCCTTCTGATTAGGTCGTCGTTTCGCCTTCTGATCTCCTTATACTCATCATAAATCTCAGTAGCAGGGGATGATGATGATGAACCCGCCTTAGAAGAAGAATATTCTCCAACAAAGAGTATAATAACGATGGAATTTCCAAGTAAGAACAAGAATTTAGGGCTCAAAAGGAAAGAATAAATGTATGGTAGAAAATCAAACAGAAAATACTGCCTCATGGACGGGAAACAAAACATATACAAATAAAAAAGGGAAGATAGAAAAGCTGTAAGAGCGTAAACAACAAAATTATACACAAACTTATGAGCTTTCTTGTAGGTTTTCATGGCTTGAAGCTTCTGTGCTTTGATTGAATCCATAATATATATATTATATATCTTGGATCGATCAAGGCTAGCTAGATAGAAGAAAAAGAACAATTACAGAAGTTAGAGAAAGAGCAAAGGAGTGATATATATATATATATACAGAGATATAGCAAGTGCGGTAAAAAGGATGCATGGGTGGGGTGTATTCGTCACATGCTGCTTTGACAAAAGTTTATGCAAAAAAGCATGGCAGGCGCTGATAAATGTGTATAATAATATGCTTGCCTAACTAGTTGCTTTTGTTTACCCCTATAATCCTTACTTATAATTTTTGCCTATAATTAGTTAATTATTATTATTATTATTATTGTATTAGATCCTCGGCTGCCATACTTTGTGTTCAACTAAGACTCCGCCCGAGATCTTAAGTTCGAAATTTAGCTGTCTCTATTTATTGATTATTTTATACGTACGTATTAGATATTGTTAAAAAAATTTGTGATCCGCTTCACACATAAGAGAGTGTTTTAAAAATATAAAAATGACCTCCTTTATTAATTTAAGTTTTTTGAGTATGTGACGAAATATTTTTTGATATATTCTTGTTATTATATTAATATATTAATATATATATATATATATATATGTATGTATATTCAATTCTTGAAGATGAATTTTATGTCACACTCTATATTAGATCAATTTAAATACATATAAAGTATGGTCATTTTTATTGATATTCAAAATTTCCTTTTTTTAAAATAAAAATTATCTATAAAATAATAACACAACTAATTCGGATTCGATCCGAGTTACGTTTGTAAAGTTTAATTTTTACTTGAGGAAAGGTCTTATCCCGACTCTCTTAAATGAGCTCACAACAAGTGTCGAAGATCTCTTGTAGTATTCACAATGTGCTTTCTAATTGTCTCAAATAATAGATTGAGGTTAGAAATTTTACTTTAGAAAAAAAATAATAAAATAAAATTAAAACTTCTTTCACATGTAAAAATATATATAGCAATAAAGTGAAATATGTCGAAGAAAAGCCTACGTGGGGTTATATTTGTACTAAACCTCACTCACCGGGCAACTTTAAGAAAAATATCTTAGTAGTACTAAAACAAACAAAAAAAAATAAAAAAAGACAACACGTGAAAAAATCAAGATTTTATGGTAACTGTGATAACTTTACCAAGATTTCATTGCTTGTCCTGACAATTTGATGTGTGTATGTATACATACATATAATATATATATATATATATATATATTATATAATTAGGGAATTAATTAAGCTTTAGGTAAAGCAAGTTCCATTGGAAGAGAAGAAGTCGCTATCTTGAGTTAGGGCAAATTAAAATTTTGGTTTCTGATAATGACTTAATTAATGTAACTTTGGGGTAAAGCTTTTAAGTGTACTCCACAATAATTGAGCACGTGTATTCAAATATTGGACTGAGAAAGAACTTCCATTTCTTCATATGTATATATATATATATATAACTAATGGAGGGGCATTATGGTAAATTTTCACCAAAAATAATCGTAATAAAATTTTTAATTATATAATCCATGTAACATTTCTAATAATATGTTTTAAAAAATAAGTATTAATTTATGATAATTTTTTAATATGTAATATCTTTTGTAAATATAGAAGTTATATGTTAGTTTTGTTAAAAATATATATATACATACATATATATATATATATGTTACATAAAATGATTTGTACTCTCGTATAACTATTATGAGTTCCTAATGTGAGCCTTGCAAGAAAGCATATGTATATAACTACAAGACTTATGTGAGCTGAAATGTAATATTTTTTGTTTAAATAAGATTTCGGGATCAAAATTGTACTCAGTTGGGTTATATTTTATCTTTTACGAATAATTTGGCTTAAATTATAGTCATCTATACAACGGTTAAGGTTATAATTTACTTTCACATGTGATTGTAAGATGAACCTAAAGGAGGGGATTTCTAAATAGAGTGAACAAATATCTTGGCTGCTGGAAAGTAAAGAACATTTGACTAATTCCTTTCACTCAGCCCACAGAGAAATAGGGAAGAGAAAAGTGAGCAGTTTAAGAAAAACTGGTAGACCAAGGAAAGGGCAAGCCAAAGTTAAACTTTGCTTTATGCATTCGGTTAACACAATTGAAAAGTGTATTACGAATATTACACAAGGTCGATAGTTTAATGCTCTATGAATGCTATATAGGAAGTAGGGTGAGGGGAGAAGAAGAGTTGGACTTTACCATGCAGTTTGAGTTAAATCTAATAAGAATCTTTCCTCTCTTAAGTCGGTTTGAAGATTCAAATCTTGACTCATATATATAATTATTTAAAATTTCGATGAACCAATTGAATATGTACCAATTGAAGTGGAAGACCTTGAAGTTTCAAGGAAGGGTTGCTTTCTATTTAACAATTCCCAATGGGGAAAAGCAATTACCCACCTTTTTTAAAAAATACGTTTTCCACTGTATACAAAGAAAATGAAACTTTTTAATTTCTGGTTTTCTTTTGTCTTCTGAAATTACAAAGGAAAAAGTTATTCCCATTGGACATTCAGTCCATCTAGTCCTGACTCAGGTTTTAAGCAATTATGTAAAAAGTTAAAATTGAAATATTTTTATAATTACAATAAATAAATTAAATTATTAATAATAATAATAATGATTAA
Organism: Cynanchum wilfordii; assembly: GCA_025388415.1. Taxonomy (NCBI): domain Eukaryota; kingdom Viridiplantae; phylum Streptophyta; class Magnoliopsida; order Gentianales; family Apocynaceae; genus Cynanchum; species Cynanchum wilfordii. The sequence goes on along the minus strand of JAHSUH010003778.1, from coordinate 3,310,459 downwards.
AAAAAAAAAGCTCTATATATTATATAATTTATAGAATCCCATAAAAATGTTCCCTTCTCTAATGAAAAACTGTTAAAAATGCAATTGGAAGAAAGAAACTTTTCCTAACTCGTCGGAATTTTAATGCTTTCTCAAGGGCGAATAGTCGATATTTTGAATTCCCTATAGTGGTTAGCATCATGTTAAAAAAAATTTTAAGTCAGGCCCTCACCCTCGAATAAGAGTTAAACTCTACGAGTGCTCCGCATCTAGATTAGTCTCACCTTAGCCCCAAGTGGGTATTAAAAAAAAAAAAGAAACTTTTCCGTCCATTTCCTTCCAAACTTTGGTCCTCATTTTTTTTCCTCTTTTCGTATAACTTTTGGTAAGGAAATAATAGGAAAGCTCCTGTAAATCTATTTTCGTGCAATACTTCCCACCCCAAATAAGATTGATTCCCACTTTAGCGGTTCGAGTTCGGAAGCTTCCTTCTTGCTGTGTGGATCCTGAGAACGCATTTCCAAACCCCGTCTCAATACTTCATTTACGCCCATCACTTCCTTTCACATGCCATGTGTCGAATGAAACTTATATATATATATATATATATATAGTTGTACCTTTGACTGAAGTTTCATCTGACTCCCCAATGATGGAAATCCAATAGTTATCATGAAATGGGATTTTGATTGTAGTCATTTTGTCTTTACTGTTTCTGTTTCCCCTGTCCTGGGGCAGTCAAAAGGAAAAAGATCCATTTTCATCACTTTGCCGGTGTGTTCTTTACTCATCAGACCCAGTTCTTGAGGGCACAAGGTCCGATACAGTCAACCATGATTTCCCTTGCATATTGATCAATCATCAAGTATACCAAAAAATGAAAAAAGAAAAGAAATAGTTACTTCTACCTCTAAAAAATGAATTCATCTCCAACAGGAAATACAACAAATGCTGGTACTGTTCTTCCAACTTTAATGAACAGCACCAAGAAATGGGAACTACACCTGAATAAACCCCCCTCCTCCTCAACAACAAAACAATACAAAACAAATGCCGGAAAAGAATTACCAAACTACCAGAGATCCTCTCAAATGCAGGCACATAAACCTGCTAATACACAAGGGGTCAGAAACTGACCAGCTCTTAGGTATGAGATGATGTTAAAACACAAAATTGAATGGCCGCCTAGCTTGCACACTCTCTTTCCCAACTCTAAAATCTGTCGACAAATAATAGAAAACGAGCAAGGGATGTTCTCTCTCTGCCTATATCCTAGAAAAGAATTGTGAATAATATCACAGATGATTTCCTCCAAGTACTGGAAACCTTTTTTTAATCAATCCTAACTCTCTCTAAGCCACAAAATTTCCAACCAAGTCTAAAGAACCAGAGCAACCTTCTCCTGGGAGACAACTGGAGAAGGCTGAGCAATGAGAGGCTCATAGTGATCAGCACCAGCACCACACCATCCTGCGAATGCCAGAACATAGCATGTATGAAACCCCAGCCAAAGGATTGTGTTTATTGAAACAAAGGAAGAGGCTGATTTCTAACTAAAGAATCATACAAGGAGATGGAAGAAATTAACACACCTGTTCCCTTCATGAAAAGAAAGAACGGGGGTTCACATATTTCACTTCTTGGACGATGTGGTAAGAAGAAAACACAGTTATCTTCGTCAACCATTGCATCCGATCCATGTGCTTGCACCTGCAAATAGTACATTAAATGTATGGTTTACAACATCGTTTTAAAAGGAGCGAAGTCAGTCAAGTTAGCAGCACAGAAAGGTAAAAGTATAATTTATAATGGGAAAACCTCCGTACAATGATAATACTATCTCGAGAAACAATTAATGATGGTAGATCAGAAAGTAATCCAGGGTTTAACCATATGTTTAAAGAAATACAACTTTCCAGATTACTTGCATATTGCACATTGCACTAGTAATCCAGGGTTTAACCACACTGCACATTACTCAAATAACACCTTCTGTAAGGCTAACAGAGTAGCATAAGCAAGAAATAGGAATGAAAGTGGAAGAAATGGTATAAAGTTGGCAAGCAAAGTATATGTTTCAAGGAGCTAGTCTATGCTTCTTTTCTTTTTCCCCATCATATAGTAAAAGAAAGACTGGAAATAGAGGGAAAAAATAGAGATAACATTTCCAGTCGCAATTCCCTATAGGTTATTTTTGGATGATTCCGGGTAATTTTCACAAATACGAATGGTTAAATATTTCCCCAAGGTCTATCTTTTAGAAGATGAATTGTTTCCATGGTAACAAAAGATTTTAACTAGAAATCCCAGAGTGAAGGGATTTGATAAGATGCGAATTAATAATGATCACTAAATCGTTATACCACATTCCAAAAGGATATTGAAAATCCAACAAACAAACAATTAATTAGAACAACTGCATAAAGACCAGTTCATTAAAGTCATGCATCTAAAGGTGTACAAGCGAAACAAAACCTCTTACCACAAAGATCTCTCTTTTGAACTCTGTTGCTAGACATTCTATGGCAATGTCATCTCCGAAGGCAGCTGCACGACCATCTCTGTTCTCATCTACAGTTAACAATCCTTCCTCGGTATACTGCAAAGTGATGATATCATATTCATCATCAGGGGAACCAGAGATCGACATGTACTTGGCCCAACTTGAGCCACTATCCACAGCTATACATCTCTCTTTGTAAATAGATTCCGCAGCTGATTCTCTTCAATTGTCAATAAAAAATGTAGAATCAAAAACACAAGCACACATGGATACAACCAACACCAAGAGACAGCAGAACAAGAAGTAATATACAGAAAAGTTTCTGTGTGTCATGCCATTATCCTTCCACCCCCCCCCCCTTTTCTATATTTCAGATGCTTATTCATTTCAAAGATTTCGTTCTGAAGAAAAATATTATCAACAAACAAGCAAGCTTTCCATGCATACATTTCTTTTTTCATCCCCATATCCAGTCAAGCAAACATTTCCTATACAGAGACACTTTACAGATCCAAATGAAAATTAGTTTTCCGTACAGCTTTTACTTACAATGTACTTTCACATAAACCTGCCACTAAGCAAACAGAGAGAAATTTTATGACTCTACAGCAAGGGGGAAATCCAGGAAATTTCCGAAAAACATATAAAATAGTCCTAATTCACATATTTGCAAATGTGATCTAATTCCTGAAAGAAGACAATAGCGAGGAGCGACAAAAACAAAGAAACTAAAAAGACTCTGTAAATGGGTAAAGTAGATCTAGCAAGAAACAAGAAGCTACCTCTGCATTCCCAGCTGAAGCAGCTCATTAATGGCCAAATCCAGAGCCAATCGATCTTCTTTCTTAGCCAACAACTTGACCTCCTGGACCACATGGATCCCCCACCCTGAACTCAGATCTGGAGAATACATATGTTTAATCGCCGATTCAATCAGTGCCTTTTCCTCTTCACTTGCGGATCCAAAATCCTCCATGAACCTCCTGACCGTCCACCTCCTCAACTCCCTAGCCGTCAAAATCGAACCCATAGCTTTCCTCGATGCCGTAAAAAGGCAGTTACCGTCAGACTCAACCTCGCCGCCATGGCTTAGCCTAAACACCAGTGACGTCTTCTGATCTTCGGGATGCTTCCATAACACCCCTTTCGCATGCAGCCTCGTCAAATGCCTCTTCTGCTGCTCTTCTAAACCTGATACGTCATCCCACGACGTAGTTGCTGTGAAGGCCGGGTCAACTAGATCCACCGTCGGCGTGGAGGTTGGATCTTTCCAAGGAATCACCGGCGATGAAGTCGTGGAGTCGCATAATAGCTTCCCCATTTTCCAAAAATAATAATTATAATTTTTTTTAAAAAAATTAAAAAAAAAATCGAAAAATCACCAAAGAAACTAAAGAAAAAATTAAAGAAAAAAAAAAAAAAAATCTAACAAATTTTGTTTTTCCCCCTTTTCTTGAAAAAATTTCCTTTCTTTTCCTTCTTCTTCAATGTAGTCGTAGCAGAGAAAGGAGGGAGAGAGAAAGGGGGAAGAGAGAGAGAAAGAGAGGGAGTTTTAACTTTTAACGGATAGATTTTACGAGGCGGGAGGGGTTTAGGACACGTGGAAGAATCCGTTGAAGTGAATATTGGGAGTTTCAGACAACGGGAGAGAGGGAGAGGGGGGCGGATTGCTTCAGGCAATATTTGACCAATTGGTCCTGAGGTACGTGGCGTAATATGAGTGGGTGGTGATTTTAACGTTGTGGGTGTTTATCGAGGTAGCTGGCTCTGTGCCTCCAGCCAGGCGTGTGCCGGGATATACCATTATTAATTATTATTGTTTTTTTTTTTGATAATTAAATCGGGGACTTACTAAATTTGGCGTCATAAACGTATTTAACTTACTAAATTTGACGTCATAAACGTAGGCCTATTATTATGTACTGAAAATTTTAATGGAAAAAAAATAATGTTCTAGATTCTTCTACAACCCCTCCCATCATTATTTTTATTTGACTAAACCAAATAAATATTGGAAATTTTAGTTTTATTAACAATTCCCTTTTTTGAGACATATATATCTTATAATTTGTTTGATTTTTGTGTTGTTTTTTTTAATATATATATATATATATATACACACGTTGCTTTAAAAAACATATGTCCATTATGTATATCAAAATAGGTAAGAGAACAAAAAAAAAAAAAAAAGGGACCTGAACCGGGACTGGTGAGAGAAGGAAAAAGGAAGAGAGGAATGGAGACAAATATGCGGATAAAGGGGAGAGGGATGGGAAGGAAGCCATAAAAGATACACAAGACTAAACTAGCTAAAATATCGCTCACAATATTTAACTTGATAAATCATGTAATAATATTTAATTAAGGAGAATCAAAAAAATTAAAGACTTATAATTGAAATTTCATCAGAAATATAAGATGATGGAAATATTTATTGTTCTTTGGTATAAGAAAAAGTAATATTTATTGTATCATACCTATAACATGTGAAATAAAAGTAAAGAATATTTGGAATATTATATTAAATGCATTATTAAAAATGAAATTGATATGTAATAATGAGAAATAATTCTCTAACAAAAATGTTACAAAAGCTTCATGAATCATCCATGATAATTGCAAAATTTTAGCAGAAAAGAAAATTGAATATGGGAAACAGATGAACTGATAAATGGCGAATCATTTGAATGATCATACCTCTAATTTCTGCTGAATTGGGGCATTCTGAAAAAGTTAGACGTAACTCAAACATGCACACAAGATGTATGAATATTGGCAATTACTATAAAATTTCAGATAGAATTAAGATATAAGGACTGTAAACTTTTCCAAACAGAGTTATAATATCTCAAATGGAAGATGAAAATAGACTGTAATAATAATCACCAGAAGATTGATCAAAAAAAAGATCCCATTTATGTGAAATTTGCATCCTTGTTTGCCTTCAAGTAACAGTAACTTCTTACATTATGGAGCAGGAATTCGGATCTTCATCGCTGAAGAGTTGGGGAGCATAGACAAGTTCAGAATGATATATGCTGTTCAAATCCTTGGAGCAATTTTGATCACATTGTTTTTCGTTTGCCTTCTTATTATTATCATTATCCTTCTTACCCTGCTTCACAATTGTTTCAATCTCAACAAATTTCCTAGTCTTTTTCCTGACAAAACCCAACAGCTTTTCGGGTTCAATTGCTCCTTTTACAGACACGAGGTTTTTTTCCATATCCGCCTGTACTGCTGACACTCCTGTACATCCAAAAGTTTAAATCAGAATTTCATTTTCAGATTTCAGAGTTACGATTGCAGGTACACATTATTAATTCAACTACAATCAAATCAGGTCACAGAAACAAACGTTTTATAGAATACAATAACTTCTTCCAGTAATGGGGGTGGAAGAATTCATGGGAAAAGAGGGCTTATACAACAACAACAACAATTCTTAAGGTAATTTTAACCACGGAAGTAACGGAATCTGAATTTAAATGTGCATAGTTACATATATGTATATTATACCTTTCATCTTACGTATTATACTCTCAATATCTTCAGCACAACGTGGACAATATAGATAAGTCTTCAGTAAAACATCAATCACAGGAAGCTTTAAAAAATGCAACAACGTTTAATTAGTCTCAAATGTTTGGAAAATGAAAATCCATTGCCAATGGTGTTTGAAAATGAATAGATCTACCTCTTTCTTTTTCTCTTCCTTCTTCTTCACTTCGATTTTTGGATTTTTGGGGAAGAGCAAATCAACATGCTTGTTACTTTTCTTCCTGAGCCTTTCAACAATCTTAATTGGATTAGCCTTCTTCCCTTTGATAATCACTAAATTATTGTTGGCATCAACATGAACATCTTCAACCCCTAATGTTCAATAAAAAACAAAATATAAAATCAAAATGCTCACATCAGTTAATAAACAACAAACAATTGCTTTCTAAAACGGATATGAAATTTTTACTGGAGAAACGTTTGATTACCATCAAAACCTCGTAGACATTTAACTACCGTTTCCTCACAACCACTGCAATGAATATATACACGCAGAAAAATATCTCCAATGGCTTCACTATTCATTTCACAGCGATCAAACTCCGCTCCTCCTTGTAGGATTCGATTTCTGCTAAAACCTACCTTTCTTCTTTCTCCCTCTCGTTCTATCCCTGTCCAAAAAAGTTCCAAACACAAAAATGAAAATAAGATGAAGAAGAATCGTGAATCATATCATCAAATTTCACATCATCATTACAAGGAGGGAGTAATAGAGTTCAGAAAGGTAACCTCTACAGATGGAAAACAGAGCCAAAATGGAAGGAAAACAAACAGACCTAAGGAAAGGATATATATATATATATATAGACACTGAAACTAAAAATTGATTGATATTAATATTTATAGCTCTTGGGAGTTTCTTGGAAACGAAGAGACGGTTATATTTCGTACATTTGCCATTGCTTTCAGTTGCAGAGCACAGGAGTTGTGTCAGAATGGCGCAAAAAAATTGCCTGACTCTGAATAGCTACCTCTCTACACTCTACTCCACCATGTCACACCCCCAATTTGTCCTTCAAACAAATAATAATGCTAAATTACTAATATGTCTCAATGTAATATTTTTAGTACACCATCTCATTTGTTGAGTTATTACGACTTCAATTAATATAAATTCGATTCAAATTGCCTTATAGAGTCTAACTCTTACTCGAAAGTTTTACATGACACTCGGAACACGTGTCGAACTTTCCATCTCGTGTATAATTTACATTTTTGTCAATCATATGAATTGTAATTTTATAGTAATTTGATTGGTCAAATGGTTCAATTGGTCAAGATGACACACACTTAAAAATGAAAGTAGTTTGAGGCAGTAGAAAATGCAAAAAAATGGGGTTTGATAAAAAAAAAAAAAAACCATGGTGGAAGTAAATGAAGAATTTATGAAGTTTTCATTAGGAATGTTTCCTTTAGAATTTTGGGACGTTGAAATTTGGAATAGGATAGGAAATTGGTGAGATCCGATAGGGTGCTAAGGTTTTTTTCCCAAAATGATGTAAATTTTGAAATTATTCTCAAAATGATGTTACTTTTTGAGCAACTTCTTAAAATGAGGTACCTCTATTTTGGTAAAGTAGAGACTCAATTTTTTTTAATAAAATATTTAAATATAATTTTATATTTTTTTAAAAGTTATTTATAAATTTTAATTTTATGATTTTCTAATAATATTAATTTATAAACATTTTTTTAATATATTTTTCATAATATATATTATATTTATTATTAATTATTATCATTATACTTATATTATATTTAACAAAGTGATGTAAAAATTAATTGAAATTATAATATATTATAATATTAAAATAATATTTTATATAATTATGTGAAGTAATTTTTTTAATTTAGGTTTATATGTTCAATTAATTTTAATTTAAGATTTATTTTTATATTATTGAATTAAGTAATTTAATAAATTTATATTATATATTGACATAAAAAATATTTTATTGAAATAAAAAATCTTTTATATATTTGATGATTTTTTTTTTTAAAAAAAAAAAAAGTCTAATATAACATGAAATAACAAGTCATTAATAATTTTTTAAAAAATCGTTCCACACTTGAATAACAAAAGAAATAAGCCTCTACTTTGCCAAAGTAGAGGTACCCCATTTTGGGAAGTTGCTCAAAAAAGTAACTCATTTTGGAAATAATTTCAAAATTTACACCATTTTGGGAATAAACCCGCTAAATGATACGTTTTCTTGATTCATTGAAGAAACCTTAGACTCATGAATTCATACATTTTCCTTTTCGATAATCTAAACGATCTTAATTAGAAACTAATAAAAATAAATTTAATTCTATAAAAATCTTTAAAATAAAAGAAAAAAATTATATATATTTCTTTTATTTTAATAATATTCTTATATATAAAACAAAAAAGTCGTAAATTTAACATGTTAAAGTGAAAATATATATTTTTTTAATAAAAAAATATTGGAAACTGATTTTATTTCTTTAATTCAGCTGCGGTGGAAGTTTTTCTTATGACCTAATGGTCTAGGAGTTTCTCCCTTACCTTCCGACTTGTCAAGAGGTTAAATGTTTAAATTTCACTCGGGGTTCCACAGTTCGAGATATACCCGCACTGTTGAGCCTTCCCGAGTGGATTAGTCTGAGCCGAAAAGACCTGAGATACCACCTCTAAAAACTCAGCTGCGGAGAAAAAGGTGTCAAGATATTGCCATCATATTTAATTAATTAAAATCCGTTTAATGTTTTCTGGATAATTAATAGGATCACTGCAGTAAAAGTGAAAAAAATAAATAAATAAATTGCATTTAAAATTACACAAGAAAAAAAAATTAACTCTATGTTTTATTAATTTTTTAATTTAAAAAATACATTAATTTTTATTATTTTTTACACTATATATTTTTAATAAATAAATATTATTTGTTTTATTTGAACGCAGATTTTTTTTGAAAGTAAAAGATAATACAGGCATATAGTGGGACTCAATTATCATTGGGTGATAACTACTAGTTTTTGTAGTATGAATTTGATTTTTACTAAGAAAGACAAAACTAAACCCAAAAGATAAAAATATTAATATGATAAAAAAAATTATATATGTTAAACATAAGCGTAATAGAAAGCAAATAACTACTTTCAATGGATGAATCGTCAAAAAATATAAAAACATTGTCTATCGTTATTATTTGTCGGATTCTCGTATCGCTTGCGTGGATAACAAGAATTTAGTCATCAAACTTATATTCAAGAGAACTACAAAAAATTAATATAAAAATATTTATCTTAGGAATCAATCAATCTTTTAATTAAAAATAACTATATATAACGAGGAAAAAGTTGCCATGTACGTATTTAAGATTTAACGTGACTTTTTTTTTTTTTTTTTTTTTTGATAATTAAGATTTAACGTGACTTAATAGTACCTTCCGAACGCCCAAGCTCTATCCAAAAATAAAACTTTGTCCGCAACTCGCAAGCACGAGACACCACTCTGGCTGAATATGCCACACGTAAGCACCAAACTCCTCCACTTGGCAATGCATGACATACATTTTCGCTTCTGAGCTGCACGTGTCATATACCCTTCTTCTCTCCAATTTGTGTAAATTGCCGGTGCGTACCTCGCCTTCCATTGAACTTAATTAAGCTTCTTCTTCTTCTTCCTCATCCTTATATGGTAAATCTAATTATAGCTTCTTTTTTTTTTTTTTTTTTTCCGCTACTAAAACTATTGTAAGTATTCAATCGCCAACATTGATTCTTTGTTTATGCCATCAATTTTTTCAGCTTTATGAAGATGCCAAGTATGGTACTACCGCGCATTCGACTGTTATATATATATATATATATATATAGTTTTCTTCTTAATTATTCTTTTTTTTTGGGGGGGAGAAGATTGGGTTGTAAGATTTACTGTTGAACACTTAATTTTCTTGTTGATATTACAGAGTACTGTGAGAATTTTTACATGCTTCCTGTTTTCTGTTACAGGTTTAATTGAATGATTATTGAGGAATAAGTTGAAAACGGGAAGTGTGTTTTTCCATCGTTGAAGATTTTTATCGAACACTTGTCCTGCAAAAAAAAAAATGTCAGGCGTAACACTTGCGGTGGCACCGCGATCGGACCCGGAAGAAACAGTAGTATCAGAAGAAGCAGGAGGGAAGAAGCCTCTCCCGCGTCCGAGAGAAGATTCTATGGCGGCAACTGGCGGAATAATGGGATCCCTTCGGTTGATTGAGCTTCAGCTGGTTGCTTTTATAATGGTATTCTCAGCCAGCGGTTTGGTTCCGCTGGTCGACCTCTTGTTCCCGGCATTTACATCTGCTTATGTACTCGGACTCTCCCGATTTGTATTTCGATCCCACGGTAGGGTTATGGGATCGAGGGAAATATTCCAGGGAAGTCGTCTGTTTCGATTGTACGTTATGCTCGGAACCGCCGTGGGGCTGTTTCTGCCGTTGGCATATGTTTTGGGTGGATTTGCTAGAGGCGATGATCACGCAGTCCGATCAGCGACGCCTCATTTGTTCCTACTTTCGTTTCAAATACTCACGGAGAATATCATCAGTGGGCTTTCTTTGTTTTCTGCTCCTGTTAGAGCACTCGTGCCGTTACTTTACACCACCAGGAGAATCTTCGTTATCCTTGATTGGATGAAATATGTCTGGGTTAACAAAACTCTTCCGGCAAATGCAGATTTCCAGGTAATTAACTCTGCATAAATCTCTGTTTTAAATTTATCTAATAATCAATAAATTGAGGTGAAGTGAAGAACAGGAAAATGAATATCATGTAAAAAAATGCAGAATGTGGCTTGGTTCTGGTTCGGGAGGGGATTGGCGGTGGCAAATCTAGCGTATTTCTCCATCAATCTCTTTGGTTTCCTGATTCCTCGGTTTCTGCCGAGGGCGTTTGAGAGGTACTTCAGGGAGATGGACGAGATGCAGTCCAAGATGGAAGAGGATAAACATTCAGCTGCCGCCATGAACGAAGCTCAGAATCCTGCTGCCATGAAAAAGACTGACTGACCGACCGACTAATTCATTTTCCCTTTTAGCCTTTCTTGTTTTCTTTTTCATTATTCTATATTTGTTGCGTCTTTGAACTTTCAAATGAAGCTTTTACTGCTTCATACAGCTGAATGTTAATATGTTTGTCACTCGACTCACTCCCTGACCTAAATATATATATATATATATATAATATGTTGCCCGTGCTCCCATCAGACTTACTCCCTTAGGTATCCACATTAACCCCAAGCCTCATATATATATAGTATGTGAAACTCCTTATATTCTAAACAACTCTTGTCTAATCTTTCGATGTGGGACTTAAGTTAACACTTCAATCCCAACAATATATTAGTAATTTATCCGTGTTCAAAAGCCATTTTTGGCTTCCAATTACCCAACTAAACCGGATTGGATTTGAGCTCTCAAGTTCATACTCGAGATCTTTCTGCAAGGAATCGAGCTCCTTCCATTACATGAATATGAGTAGTGTTATCATAATATCTACTTAATATTTATCTTTTATATTTAAATATATCATTTAATAATTCCTTTCTACATATCATTATAAATACGAGGTCAAACAAAGAGGAAAGGTAAGTGGAATTCTTCTCTAAAAAACTTTAGTCTTTTCCTTTCTTCAGTTTTGTTTCCTTAAGATCGGAGGAGCTTGAGGCAATCCACATATTTTTATTTAACCTCTCAACGGACTAATTTAACCATTGTCATTCTTATCAATGGATCTTCCCCTCACAAGCTATCCCTATTAAATTTAACAATTGTCATTCTTGAAGTTGGTCTGGTGGAATTTTTTTTTATGTTATGAGTTTATAAATCTCAATGATCACATGTATAGGATTTTCAGATTTTAAATTTCACAGGATATTAAGCGGCTTTTCGTGTTTGCCGATTTACGAATCCAAATCAACTAGGTATGAAGGCGGTGAACAAAGATAGAACTTGCTTCAACTAATACAATTTTGTCCTTTTCAATAGCAAGCATCTCTGGGTTCACAGGTACCTCTCTTATAACTTCAGTGTACATATATGCATTTTTTATGTACTTTATTATTCACCTCTGCTTGGGGTTTGGTTATCTTTGCTGATTTCTGGTTTATTATGGGTATTTTCTGGTTTATTGATTTATTGTTACCATGCTTGTAGAGAGGGGGTTTTTTTTTTTTGGGGGGGGGGGGGGGGGGGGAGTCTGTACGCCCATTAGGAGGGGGAAAGATTCTTAAGAAATTTATAACACTAATCATAAATTATGTAAGTATGTAAAAAAACGTTTACGGATCAAGAAATTTATGTCAAAACTGAAAATTATTCTCCTCCCCCAAAGAACAAATTTTTTAAAAAAATTTATGTCAAAACTGAAGATTATTCTCTCCCACAAAGGACTAAATGGATTCAAGAAGCATTTTTATTGCTAAGGATCTATTCGGAATTAGTCGCATGTGAATATTAAATATATAACTTAAAATAGAATTTTAAGTATAATTTAAAAGTGTTTTGTTATCTAAGAAAACAAGTGTCCTTCGCAAATAAAAATAAAAAATAAAGACAATTTTAAAAGAAAGAAAAAAAATTAATAATATAGAATTCAAAAAAGAAAGTACCAAACAAAAACCTTAGAATTAAAAAAATTAAACCTTAGAATTATATATATATATATATATATGTATAGCCTTTTGGTAAATAAGAGGGGGAAAATAATTTAGCAAGAAAAATGGATTATTATAAATTGTATAATAAAGCTGTGTGTGGACTGAAAAAATCCATTGAAAGTGGAAAAATGGGTTGGTATCTTTTTAGACCCATTAATTAGAGAGTCAGTTTTGGCAATTGGGCTGTTTTATTTGACACCACTCTTTTTCTTTTTGTTTGTTTTTTTTTTTTTTTAAGCATCCGGTATCCTAACCCACATGACCCGATTGATCCGGATTCGGCCTGAGGTGCGCTCGCAGAGTCTAACTCTTACTCGAGAGTGAGGGTCCGACTCAGAACTTTTTAACGTGGCGCTAACCACCTCGGGAGATTCGAACCCTCGACCCGAGGAGAAGCTTGGTTGCTTGGTTCTAATAAAATATTTTTTTTTTTGAAAAAAGAAGAAAAATTTTACACGGAAGTGTTGTAGGAAATTGGATTGAGATGAAGATCCAAAGGGTTAATTTTTTTTTTTTTGGACCATCTGTTATTCTGAGTTATCACGATTCCAACTAATCTAGATTTGATTCAAATTGAGCTTGAAAAGTTTTACTTTTATTCGAGAGAAGGTCTCACTCTGACTCTTACATGACACTCACAATGAGTGTCGAACAGTTAACTCCATGTACAATAGAGAAGAGAAGGAGTTGGTTAACGTATGATGGCCAACGTGACAAAAATTCATCAGGTCTCATTAGACGAAATCTTGGGTCATTTTCAAAAGCTCACGAGTTTCCCACCACAAATTCTGAAAAAAAAAAAAAAATATATATATATATATATATATATATATTAATAATACAAAAAGATTAGTGTACCAAAGTTGTAGACATTGCTCGCTTAGAAGATTTTTGAAGGATTATTAAGTAACGTTTAAAACTTTTTATTCAATTGACACATTTTAAATTTGTAAGACTTACTTAAAGTGGATCAAAACAAACAATATCATTGAACTGTTTATAACACTGCATCGATTTTCACATTTAAAATTTGGTATTAGTTAAACCATTCACTTGGTTGAACTAAACATTTGATCCAATTTTTAGTACTATATCCAAGTACAAAGGATACAATTAATTCATGAACAACTCATTCATCTATATACCATGATTCAATTTAACACACAAAATCATAAATCAGACCAAACCTAGTTAGATTTTCGTACCATTGTTCTAAATCACAATGAATACCTAAAATAGGAAAAGAAAAAGTAGTACGTGTTTTTAATACTTAACCATTATTTTTTTTTTTTGTAAAAATTTATGATCCAAAAATGTGGCAAGGAAAAAGTGGTGACGAGGTGTTTGCAAAATAAAGAATTGCCGTGATTAAACCATAGAAATGGTCCGCTGTCTTTATCTATAGATAAAACCAAAAATAAAAAATCATAAATTATCCATACTTAATTTCTAATTTAGAAGTTAGTATCTAGAAGAGAAGAATGTAATTAATTACTGTGATACCCGTCCCACATCGAAATGATAAGTAAATGTGTGATGATATATAAGAATGAGTCTAGGTACTCATAGTCAACTTGAGTATCCATTTTGGTGCAGTGAGGACAATACCAAATAATTGATCGTGCATGTTGCTAGGCCATATCGTGGCATGAGCTTACGGGTCCGAGTCGTGACAATTACAATTTTAATATTCGATTTTTTTCCCCCTCCAAAATTCAAAAGTAAATATGTAACAATAGAAAAAGCATGTTAGCAATAATATATTAGGTGAAAAGTTCGAGGATCATATAAAAATTAAAGTTTTTTTTACAATAAATGACGTTTACAATAGTCAATTATTTGATATTAATTGGTCGGCTCGCTACTCACTATAACACAAATTGTCACGATCCGAACCTGCAAGTCAGTGTCATGACTATGGACCTAAGCTCAAGTTGACTATGAGTACCAAAAAGATACCCCAAGTTGACTTATGAGTACCTAAATTCATTCTTATATACTATTATACATTCACTTATTATTTTTATATGAGACGAGGTATCACAATGTCGAACTTTCAACCTCACGTAGCTTCATAATGCACTTTTTCGCAAAGCCCAAGGCTTGAATTATTGTGGGTTTTTTTTTTTCTTATCGCACGGGTATCTTGGGTGAGTCCCGTTATTGAGGGGCGGCACCTTCAAATCATTCTATGTCCAGACTAATTTCGTTTGTTGATTTGTAGGCACCTTATTGGGTGAGACAACTAGTCAGAAGATTTAACATTTTTTTATATCTAAGTCAAGATTTGAAACCTGGATCTTTGGTTATGAGAGGAATTATTGTGGGTTTTGATTTTCTTGAGAAATTAAAATGGACTGACTTAAACTTTGATTCTAATTTTGATTTGGATTTTGATAAGGACAATTTACCATTTTTGACCAATACATTTTTGGCATTTTGAAAAGGCTGCAGGAGATCACGCCCCCTCTTCCTTTTCCGAAAGGAGAAGTACTTATCATACTTAAAGGGAGAAAAAAAAAAGTTTTTATTTAAAATTAATAAACATATTAAAATATTAAAAAAATCAAAACTTAACAATTAAGTATATATATATATATATATATATCCACTTATGATATGGCTTCAAGAGTCCTCTTATGTTTTGTTGCGTTCGATTCTTGATGTGGATTCTATGATATTTTTCTCGATTTAATTATAAAAAAAAATATATATTTTTCTAATATATATATATATATCTCTAATTTCGTGTTTAAGGTTTTATAATTTTGATAAAAAAAAAGTTTATTCAATTATAAATATAAATTAAAAATTACTCAATTCTCTCAAAAAAAAAAAAATACTCAATTATTTAATTTGGAAACATAACTTTACACAAATTACCTATTTTTATACAAAATTGTTTTTTTTTCAATTATTGTCCTATCTTTTGCTCGGTTGGATTCCAACATAGAAATATGGCTATTAGCGCCGAAAAGCGAGGTTTTAAAACAAAAACAAAAACAAAAACAAAAGCACAAAAAAAAAAAAAAAAAAAAATTATGTTTAAGTAATTAAATATATTTTAAATTTGTATTAAAGTTATTAAAGTTAAAAATCTTTATTATTTTAAATCGAATTTTTAAAATTTTTAAAATAAAAAGTAATATTTTTTTTTTCTAAAGAAAACATATACACTATTTTATTATTAATATTTTTTTTTAAAAAAAAAAAGAAGAAAAAGTGATAAAATTTAATCAATTTCAATTCTTATTCCAACATTTTAAATATTGAAAATTGATTTTGTTGGTAAAAATAGGGAAATTGGTCAAATTGGTCCTTTAACTTATAAAGTTTTTGCTATTTCATCCAGTTTTTTTTTTTTTGAAAATTTCATCCATTATCTTTATAATTTTGACCAATTTTATCCTTCCGTTAAATTTTTGTTTTGGTCAACCGTTAGTCAACGGTTATAAAGATAAAAAATGAAATTTTTCAAAAGAAAAAAAAATAGATAAAATCGCAAAAAAATTATAAATTAAGGGACTAATTTTGTCAATTTCCTATTAGAATACTAAAATTATAAGTTAAGTTTGTACTAATTCATTAAGATTTGTGTTGTCTTTAGTGTGTTTTCCAAGTATTATTTAATGTTGTTTCCTAATTTAATATATATATATATATATCTATAAATTGTTGTTGAGTATTAAATCTACAAATTAGTTTTTTTAATTAATTTTCAACATAATATATAATTTTTATAAAAAATAATTACAAGAAAAAAAAAAAGAATTTGAAAATTTTTGATTTTACATATATATAGGTAAGAAAGAAAAAGGTGGCAGTGGTAAACACGCAATAAAAAATCGCGTGGAAGGAGTCTCAACTTTAGCCAGAAATATAATAATAAAAAAAGGAGTCACTGTCCCGTCCATTTCTCTCTGGTCTGCCGTGGTAATCAAGAAAATCAACCCTACCCTCTCTTCTTTCTCTGCCTCTTTCTTACCTCCTTCTCTCTTGATAATAAACCCTTATTTAGATTTCTACCCCTATTTACTTTCCCCTTTCTCTCTCTATTTTTTCATTTAATTTCATTTTAATTTTTTTTTCTATCTCAGAAAAGCCATGAAAATGAGGAACAAGGGCAAAGTTCATCCCTCACCCTGTTCTTCTTCTTCTTCTTCTTCTTCTTCTTCTTCTTCTTCAGCTGTTTGTTCAAACAATGATGCTGCTGCTTTTTCGGTGCTGAAGCTTCTGCCAGCTGCTATTTTGACCATAATATCTGTGTTATCAGGGGAAGACCGTGAAGTCTTGGCTTACATGATTACCAGGTCTATGAAGGCAACTAACCCATCATCACTGTTTCTTGATGAAAAGAACAGGAAGAACTCAAAGAAGCAGCACTCCAACAACAGTAATAATGGCCATAAGAGCCCTTTGTTTGACTGTGAGTGTTTTGAATGCTATACTAGTTACTGGGTTAGATGGGATTCTTCCCCTAATCGGGAGCTTATACATCAAGCCATTGAAGCTTTTGAGGAGCACTTGAGTATGGGTGAGAAGTCCAAGAAAGGTAAGAATAAGAAGAAGGATAAAATGGGTCGCCGTGGAATTGAAGAAAGATTGGATTTTTCAGTGCCTAAACCTACTTTAGTGATAAACGAGTCGTCATCGTCGTCGGAGATTCAAGAAACTGTCTCTGTTTCTGAAGAAACTTCGTCAATAAATAAGGAGGCGGTTGTTGAAACCGGAGAAAGTAGTCAACTTCCGAAGGACGAGAAGGAGGAAGAGGAAAAGCAACAGGAAATGGTGGCGGCGGAGGCGGTGGTGGTGGTGGATGAACAACCGGTGGAGAAGAAGGCTGTGGTTGTGAGTGGGGCCAGTTCAAGTAATCACAAAGGTTTGGCTAGAAAGGTGTTGCCGGACGTGCTGGGATTACTCAACTCTCGTTTATGGAGTCTTTGGAGTCCGAATGTGTAAAGAAAAGATAAGAAGAAGAAAAAAAAACCAAAAAGAGAAGAAGAGAAAAATACCCTTCTGTGGTAGGCCAAAAATTATTCCTTCTCTAATATTTAAAAAAAAAAAAAAAAGAAATTTTGCTTTATTATTATTGTTATCATGTGGCATATTATCAAATGGGCATTTCTTGATTTCAATATTAGTTAGTTTCTTGGTCTCAGTTGAAAAGGTCTGGCGAATGTTTTGGCCGGAGGAAAGTCATTTTCCCGGCTGATACTGAAAATGTGGTTTCCAATGTTCTTTATTATTATTATTATTATTGTTTTTGTCCTTTCTTTTTCCTGTTAACGGATACATTTTGCTGCAAATTCCATCCAACTTAATGCTTCGTAGTTAAGCAAATGTGTGGGAGTTGTTGGTAAAGATATTTGCTTTCCTTCTGCCCCAATGAAAGCTCCTCTCTGACCTCGACCTCTACTTCTCACATTATTACACTTGTAGAAGTATTTCTGTGTGTGTTTTTTTCTTGCAGATCAGATTGAGGATTAATTTGAGTATTTTGTCCTAAGCAATGTGGGAAAATTGACAGGACAGGACAGAAATGGTGGTGGGAGAAGAAATTAGGTGGTAATCCTAATGTTTATATGCCTTTTTTCTTTTCTTTTCTTTGTAGTTGATCCATTTCAAATGGGATTCGATTCCTTTTGATGAGGGAAGAAGAAGAAACGTTTGAGGGGATAGCACTAAATCTTAAAACAATACTGTTAGATTATATATATATATATATATATTTATATTTATATATTCCCCTTTTGGGTTTTTTCTTTCTTTAATAAAGTTTAGACCTTTAGAGAAAAATCTCTGCTCATTTTGATCTTGAAATGCTCCTCTCTTTTCCTTTTCCTCTTGATGGGGAATTTCTTTTAGTGTCCAAAAACATGACCAGAGTATATGCATATATATATGTGTGTATTATATAATTAACTCTGTTAATCAGGCTTAATACAATGTCTGCAATTATTTATGGGTCTTGATTATTAATTATATATACACTGTACTTTTTGTTAGGAGTCCATATTGGAAGAGAGAGAAAGAGTGTATGTGTGGTTTTTTTTGTTTGGTACTTATCCATATGTGGTCCTTGCACCAACACCACCACCACCACCACCACTCCGGAATAAAAACTACACTTTTCATAATTTCAGTTTCAGGGATGTTGGAAATTAAGGTTAAAACCAAGTTAGGAATTTTATCGAACAGGTTATCTGCAGTGTAGAAAACAGAAAAATGTAGCATTACTTGAACAAAACCCTTATTTTTCACACATTTTTTTCTTCATTTCCACTTTTGAAAGTTTGAAAGAAACAGTATATTGCATCGGTAGTAACAAAAAATTTTCTTTCTCATCAGGTCAGCAAAAATATTGGTGGTTTGGTATACTTTAATTTTTAAGTGGGAAGTGTGGGGTAAAGTGCCTTAATTTTAAACCCTCGAGACCAACAGTAGTATAATATAATATATATATATATAATGTATGTATGTATGTATATAATGGTAAACAAAATATCATTTGCAGTGAAGCCTGTGTTGTCCCTTCCAACTCCACAATCTTCTTTTACTTAGTACTACTTTTTTTACGTGGAAAATGGGAAAGAAAAAGATGAGACAGACAGCAGGCTGTCGGGATAGATACTATTTCATTTCCGATGATGAAAGATTTCTCTTTGATTATTGACATTTATCTGTATCTTAAAAAAAGAAAGGAAAGGGAAAATGGCAGAGGAGAAAGGAGAATGGAGGAGGAAGGTTTTTAGAACAAATATTTCAATGGAAGAAGAAACAATGGTGATGCTGATGCTGATGGTGTAGTATGTGTGTGTGTGAGAGAGTTGATATGGGTCTTATATGTAAAAAATAATAAAAGATAATTTTATCCATATTTGTGGGTCATTAAAGTGGGGAAAGACAAAGTTTTATCTTGTTCCACCATATTTTTTCTTCCTTTTTTGTGATTGTCATAAATTGGCATTTAACTTTCAATTCTGAACTAATAATGGGTATCTCAAAACTTCTGTTTTTTTGGATAAATTTAGAGGTGAAAACATGCCCTTGCCTTTGCCAAAGGTAGGTCCTCATTCCTGATAAGTTTGTAGCCTTTTTTTTTTTTAGTTAGACCATCCGATTTTCATAGTTATTAAGACTCCGATTAATCTACATTTGACTTATATTGCGCTCACAGAGTTTAACTCTTACTCAAAAAAAAGTCTCACCCTGACTCTTACGTCGCATTCACAATAAGTATTGAATCTTCTATCTCATATAACATTCACGATGCACTTCTCTATTGTACCAAGCCAAGGGCTTAGTGTGTAGCTCCTTTACTATTCTTGTTTCCTTGGAACATATTAGGCCATAAACTCTAATTTTAAAGTTTTAAATGATTGTATACGTGAATACAAGCTTAATTATGCAATCTCATTTAAATCAGTAGAACTCTTTACTAACTCTCAACGTCTTCGGGTTGTAGTTTAGTTGAATTTAATCATTAACTTTTATGTCAACTGTGAACCTTTGTCTAGTTGCATTTGTAGAGCCTAACTCTATTTGAGTAATACTTTATCATTACTTGTTAACTCTTATATGATATCTCAGCAGTATTTACTATTTGTACCAAATTAAAGGATTGAAACTTGTGATACTCTAATTTTGTATATGAAATCTAATCAAATTCTAATTTAAATATACATTAAAATTAGATATTTATGATTAATTTAAAACATCACTATCATAGTAAGATTAATATAATTGAGGTATGCCTACTCCTCTTGTAATCTAAGTGATTTAAATCATTAACTTTGGTTTATACCTATGTGGGCTTCACCCAAAACCAATTTTAAGAACAATTTCACTAGTGGTCACAACATTGCATTGAAATTTCCATTTTGTTGAAAGTTAGGATTCCATTGGAAAATATGGTTACATTGTCTCAAAATCAGTATAACTAAAATATATATAAACATAATTTTAGAGAAGATAAACATAAAATAATAATAATAAATATTATTGCTTATACGAAAAACACATAAATGAAGAAATATTTAGTAAAAGAAAAAAATGGTCCTTATCTTGAAAAAAAATAATAATAATAAGAGTGAGAGTTTTTTATTAACATTTGGACCAATAATTGAGGTTGAAACAATATAGTAATGCTTCGAAAGCACCAGAAGAAAGCAGACCAATTGAATTTTGACTAAGGCAGAGTCAAAACACAAAATTGATCCCATATTCAATTGGTTAAACTAGAGATTGGGAAAAATTCTTCTTCTCGGTCTTTGAAATTTCAAATTAGAATTATTTGAACCAGTCAATTTTACATATTAAATAAAAATAAAATCCATAATTTATATTTTGATAATATATATATATATATATATATATAATAAATATATATATATATATATATATGAATGTGATTTAAAATAGGAAAAAAAAATTGAAACGAATTGGCTAAGTCAATCTTCAAGTGCTTGGAATTTTTTCTCTCTTTTTACGAAAGTTATGGATAAGTCATAAGTGTGTATATATTTGCAGATATTGACAGTCAAAACACGCAAATTGTTTGTCTGAAGACATTCTATTCACGTAGTAAAACTATAATGTAAGGTTTAAGGATAAACAAAATTTGCTCTTTTTTTTTTCTTTTTTTTTTTTTTTTTTTTTTTTTTTTCCCCTCCTCCTGCGTTAGAAATCATAATTACAGAAAAGATAGAGGATCATAATTATAAATATTAAAAGAAAAAATGAAAAACAATTGTTTCTTAACATAAAACTACTAGAAAAGGGGAATTATATATTTTTTTTTTGGGGGGAAAAAGTGTAAATTATTTATGTAATTATAGGAAGTTGAAAGAAAAGCAATGTGTATGTATTGTCTGAGTGATGGAAATATTATGAGGGGAAAGAGTAAACGACAAACACAATATTGGAAAACATACGTAATTTCAATTATTCAAATGTCAATCACTAACTTCTTACATCCAATCCATATAATTTATTTATTTTATTTTATTTTTTTTTATAAATCAATCCATATAATAATATAATGCCATAATGAAAACAAATTACTCACTTATAATTAAAGAAGACATACAATCTCAAAAGAAACAAATAGGAATTTTATTTTTAGAACTAAGCTTTAAATTAAGTATGATGAGAAAATGTTAAATGAGAGTGATAAGATTGAATTGGGTCGAAACAAAAATATCTACAAATTATTGGTTGGTTTGCTCTTTCATAATTATTATTATTATTTTGAATATCTAAATTACTGTAGTTCTTTTGATAATAATATTTCCACCTAATCATTAACCATGAAATGCAGAATATATATATCATCGGACATTTAGTGGTGAAGTCAAGGAATTTCACCTAATTAGCCGAACATAGGAATCCGAATCATTAATCGCACCTAAATAGATCTCTCTCTAATATTTTTAATATTTTTTATTATATTATATTAATGTACTTTTTCTTTCAAATATTTTATTAGCATTTATTCCTTCTATTTACTTATATTATTATAGTGAAATTAAATTAATTTTAGGATTCATACTTTATTAGTAATTATTCTTTAAAAAAAAAAACTCATAGGATATATTAATATTTTTTAAAAAATTCAATTTTTAAAATTTTTTTTATTTTAAAATGTGTATTTATTTATTTATTGTCTAGAACAAATCTTAGAAGAAAAAAAAATCAGTAATAACAAATTACTAGAAATAAAAAACATCATATAGTTGAAAATAATATGTATTAAAAGATACAGGTTTTAAATTACTAAATTTTTTTACTTGTAATATTAAGAAGATTAAAAGAAGTTTCTCATCATTTTATAAAATTAAAATATCATTTAATAATATTTTTTTCTTCTTTTCTTCATAAAAAAGTATACAATTAAAATGAGCCACATAAAGAGTAGGGGTCCAATTATATTGCATCAAAATGATTATGATGGAAAATCAGGACCGTCATTAGCAGATGACAAAGAGAGAGAGGCCAAGAAAGGTTTTGTTCTTCTCTATGGTGTATTTATTCTGATGAAGAGGATTTCTTGACCATAAATTTTTGGCTGTTCTTGTTTGGGTCTTTTAGAAAAATAGGATTGAAATTTCGGACCCCTCTTTTTCGCAAGCTGATTTTTGGGAAAGGACACCATGTGACCACGTTAGGAGTATATGATTTAACAAAAGAAATATGTTTCTATGAGACTATTGTTTTAACCATTTTCGTATCTTATAATTATTTTAAGTTCTAACTAATTTAAAGTTGAATTTAGACTTTTTTTTGGATTGATCATTTCTCAATATTTATATCTATTTTTCCATACATAAGATTCAAACTCAAAATTTTGTTTAAAACAATTCAAATTTCTTTTATTTGAACCAATGAAATTATTAGTATAGACTAATATATATATATATATATATTTATTTATTCTTTTCACCTATTGAAATGGAGAAAAAACTGTCTAATCTATCCCTAAAGTAGGAGAGAGGTGGAAAAAAGTGCAGTAAGTAGGCCCAAAGAGCAAACCCTTTTTCAGACATCATATTTGTGTGTGTTCCTATCTTATGCACATTTTGCATGAAAACTGAATCAATCAAATGCAGATCAGATAGCTGGAGTTAGGGTTACAACTATATAAAAGATTAAAAATAAAATAATATTTTGGAACCATGTCATTTTTGTTAATTGTTATTTATGTGCAATTTAAAACCCTAACCCTTTAGTCACCTTTTTTGTGCAGAATGTAATAGATGAAGAAGTTTCTCAAAAATGAAGTAAACTCACAAGTAAAGGGAGTTCCATTGGTAATTGCTTCAATCATGAAGATAAATGGTTAGGTAGTGCCTTCACCTGTGAGTATAAATAGTCATAATTCAAGTCATGTTTGAAAAGAAAAAATCTTGGTATTAAAAATAGAAAAATAATAACAATATTTTTAACTTATTAAAAAAAACAATAATAATGAAGTAAACTTACAGGAGGAATCTTCTGTAACATTTTTATTTAGTACTTTATTTGTACTAGAATGGGAAGAACCTGGATTATAGAAGTCATGAGAGAAGTTCTACTTTCATAGGACTATCAGAAGTCAGAACACCATCCGATGAGAATTTTTGATTCTGAGAGTGGTGTTCATCTGCTAGCAAATGATAGACAAAATGTAGCATCCAAAGTGATTATCAAGGTTATGTACCAAAGGATAATTATTGTAGTGTCTGTACCAAACCACCAGACCAGTCCTGGAAAAAAAAAAAAAAAAAATCAATTAGGCACACCCAATGAGAAATTCTCCTTGCCTAACCTGTACCATCTTTAGTGGTTCCAGTACAGGCAAACCATGTTCAGGTCGTGTTACAGTACTTTCAATCACTTGGTGACAAGCACTTAAAACTTTGCTACTGAAACCTCTTGTATTGCATACATCCAATTAAATTGCAACACAGATCAGGGATTGGTGTGAAAATTAGTACCCAACTAGGTCCAACCGTGTGTTTTATTCCCAAATAAACTCTGCTGAAACATGGATGCTGGTGTTAGAAGCACATGCAAATTCCAGTATATATATACATATATCTGTCTTTCATATTTCAGTTTCTAGGTCACGGATGCTAATTTAGCTAGTCTTATGCTTCTTTTGATCATGACCATAAACAAGATGAAAAAACAATAAGAAAAAAAGTAGGCAAACCAAGGCCTGAAAAGATAAGAGGTGGACAACTCTAGAGGGAAGTGGTAGTCCCAAGATCCTTCCATGATTTAGCATTAGCACTGATAATAAGAGGGAAGGCAGTGATAGTTACAGCACAGTGGAGGAAAAAAAAAAATGCCACCTAAAATATAATATAGGGTGTGGGATACCAACCAACCATCTGCAAATATATTGTGTATGTGGTTCAGAGAGTCTCTGATTTTGTGGATGCTTTTGCTTCTTCATGCCAAGAACAAGGCCCTTCAACCTAAAAATGCTCCCTTGAAAGAAAACAATACTTTGTAATTAAATGGGTGTCCTTAGTAAAATGCTATCTGTATAGGAGAGTAATGTGTGGTGATATAGTCAAGTCAATAAGAAAAAAAAAAGGTCATTAGACATATCCCAGTAGGAACGGATCATATTGAAGAAGATAAGCATGAGAGGAGAAAACAGAGGTTAGATTTATCATCTTCATTATCCCTTCCTTTAGCTACCATTTATTCATGAATCAAAGTTAGATAGTAGTCAATTTTCTTCAAAAATATGAAGCACCATACTGTTGTATAAAGGTCAGGATAAACTGCTCAATCCCCATAATTCCTGATCAACAACAGAAGCATGCATGCATGCATGTGAAGATATTTGCTACTAATCAAAATTGGGGTCTTGCTTAATTGTCTTCAAGTAAACACCCTTTTCTCTTTATCAGGTTGCACGGTCACATCTACTGGCCATTCTCTATATTTGACTAGACATTTTGCCAGCCTTACATATTATATTGTTCTTTTTTTTGTTTGAAACCGAATCACTATAAGCAAAAGAATCAATCAGGTATAAACCTGTACAAAAAAAGCCTCTAACCACTAGTGACTGCTAGGAATAGGCATACATATTATATTGTTGACACTAATTAAACATGGCAAACAACAGAATCCACCAATTGCACATCTTTTGCATATGATCTCTTCTTGGAAAGGCTGGAATTCCAGATAAAATCCCACAATGATATTTTTTTTTTTTTTTTTTCTTCTTACAGGCCACTCAAAAAGCTCAAAAAGCTGTACAAAACCAGGGATCATAAAATGTGAAGAACGATATCTTACCTGACCTTAGCATGCATGAAATTAGACCCTTCTTTGGTACTCGATAGTCATCCATGCAGATCCCATCAGATGGCTTCTAGAAAGACCAAAGATGGGTATTATTAGTGTTTTATCCTGGTAAAGTTTACTCATATCCCTACTTCTAGCTCCATGTACAGAGGAGGTAGAGCATTCAAATGATCTTATGAGTAACAAACAAAATAATAACAGATATGCAGTAGCCCCAATGGTTTCTTCAGTGGTGTATGTAATGTGCTATATACTAATTAAACCAGCCAAACAATGCACCTAAGACAAAGGGTAAGACATCTAAGCATTCCGATCATGTTGAAAAAGGAACAACAAAGGCTGTCAGATTTATATTTAAAGCATTATTTATGAAGTGATATTTCCATCCATCTATCTTTTCACAATGAGGAATTCATCCATGGACCCAAAGAAAACTCGCATTTTGAATAAATCCTATCAATTTTCATTGCAAATCAAGTGGATGATCATTTTTACTGTGTAAAGTTGGTAGCATTTGATACTAAGAGACATAAGTAACAAACAGACCATTTGCAAGAGAAGGATTCACTAGCATATGAAGACACACATATCTCAGTCTAAATTGAGTGAAAAATATTAGGTAAGATCAACTTTTGTAATTGGTAGGCACAGTCACACAAACTTTCATATTCCACACATATATGAATGTGAATTGGTGGCAAAAATAGAGCCATCAGCTCCAGGGTCTCCAAAGAGAACAGGAGTAGCTAAATACATTATCCAACCATCAATATTTGTTTTTTTCTGCATGTTCTTTTACCCTCTAATTTTTCAAAGCCTTTGATGCTTTGGGATTCAGTTTTGACATGCAGTCTCTATATATAACACTAAAATATTCATTTCTATCATTTTGTATCATTTTGCTCTAAAACACACCAAAGAAGATGAAGGTAAATTTACTCTGCATTAGCTTAAGTTAAGATCATCAATATCAGCTTCATCTTAAAACTCAACTGAACTTTATTCCCTGGCAGTTACTAGGTTGGATGCACCGCAAGTTTCGGCAGAACAGCAATGAACCATTCAAGGATTTTGCTATTGGTAAGCCATATATTTAGAATCCATATTTCCTGCATTCATAGGATAACTAGTTCCAAGGTAGTACATGTTCACCTGTTTCTGGATCATTTATGTTGCAGCAGAATGTTGCTTCCCCTGTGAAAGCAAAAAGTCTAGTAAATGAAATAGAATTTTTGGCAGCATTATTTACTTCAATTTCAAAGAAAGCTAACATGCTTCTGAATAATCGTGAACTTATATATGACCTAAAACCCCAAATGAATTCGAATTAAAGAGTTAAGGATTAACCAAAGCTCTTGTGGTAGTCTGATCTTTGCCAATCCATATCTACCAGGCACTATAGGACTTAACCACTAACTATCAAACTAGTTAAAAGTACATTCAGGGAATTCTTGTGCTTGTCTTACAGGGCAGGCATCTCTGGACGATCTACAATACCATCCAAAACCAAATTATTGCACCAAACCGCTGATCAGAGCCCAAGCAGATCACCAGCTTCGGAAATCATTTGCTAGCCTTGAGGCTGAAAGGATTGACGAAGAAGAACTTGAGAATGAGGCATCAGCTACGCTTTCTGATCTATTTCATGGATTCCTTGCCATTGGTACCCTTGGTGCTGATCCAGTCATTAACGACCCATCAACCCCAGCATTTTCCATTTCCGTTGAAAACATAATGGAAAAAGACACCGAAGTAACAGAGAACGAATTGAAACTAATTAATGATGAGTTGGAGAGGGTACTGGGAGCAGACGAGATTAGCTGCAACGTTTCATCTGGAAGAAACAGCTATGTCAGTACCGGAAGAAACAGTCATGTTAGCGCCGGAAGGAGCAGTCACTGCAGCACAATTACACTTAGCGGCAAGCCTTTGGAGAGCACCGACAACAACAACGGTAATGGAACCACCGTGTGCCCACTTCAGGGCTATCTCCTTGGCTCAGCAGCAATTGGATTGCCAGAGACAACAACGGCAGCGGCTGCAAAGAAAGAAAACAGGACATCACTGGGAGAACTGTTTCAGAGAACTAAAGCCGAGGAGAACTCCGGAGCTAAATCCGACCGGGGAGAAAAGAAAATGGAAAAGGAAACCGATAAATCTGCGGTTTTCCTCATGAAGAAGCTGCTGAAGAAGAAAATACTACAAGCTTCCAGGAGCTCCGTAGGATCTGCAGCACATGATGCTGCTTCAGCTGAAACAAAACTTCACAAGGTATGCGTGACTTTCATCATTTTCATTTTCCCACCATTTTATGAACTGAATTTTCCCGCTAAATTTCTCCATCATGTTTTTTTCAAAAAACTTTTCAATATAAAACCTTCCAGGCTCTAACCATTCATATGGAACAAGCAGATCCTACATATTTTCCACAGGAAAGTCCATCCAGAGAGCACGGAAACTTTAAACAAGTCGGATAAGCCAACACAATTTGAGGTCAAAAGTAGAGTAAGCCATGAAAGGCCATACATAATTGGAGGCTCAGAATCCACAGACGAACACATCACGTTAATTCCTCGGCGAGCCCTCACAAATGAGAGCTGTATACGACGCCTCAAAAGCCAAAATTCAAGCCAACTCATGTTCAATGATGCAAACTCTTTTCCCAATGGAGAGCATTGGATTAAAACAGATTCAGACTGTAAGTTAAAAACCAAAGAAACAATTTATATATATGTGGATAGAGCTGATTAGCATCATTTAATTGTTCTAACCTATGTTTTCCGCCATTGCAGATCTAGTACTGGAGCTGTAAAAACTGAAGCAGTAATACGGAGTGTATGCTTTGTACACAAACCCTACCTCTATTTAATACCTCTTGTTGTTCTTTTACTTTTTTTTTTTTTATATATATATTTTTATTTTTTCTTGAAAAGTTTTCCTATGGTTATTGATATGAGAACAATTATGGCTTCATAAATATTTTGAGAGAGATGTAAAATAAACTGAGCAGCTCTTCGGATTGCTCCTGTAAACTGTTTTCCTGGATTGTAAGTGTGTGAATGCCAAATGTTATCCTTATTTTCCTAGCAACTTTGTAGTTATAGAAGATTGAAAGCTGCATGACCACAGATATTAGAGCCCACAAATTCTGCCCCACCAGTGGTATGATACCTCATAAGATCTATATATAGAAAGATCAATAGAACTTCCAACTGAAAGTCCATTACAGGAAACCTCACGGTCCTCATCTGGGTTGGCAACCCCATGAAAGACAAACTTCTAGACCAATAATTTAAGATCCAACATATTTGGTTCCACTTCAGTGAGGATTACCATAGAGATCATCCAAAAGAAGCAATTCCTTTAGTCTCTCTCAAACAAAAGCCTATTGACTCAAAACAGGAAATTCTTTTTTTAAAAAAAGTAACCAATGTATGAAAAAGTTTCACAAAAAGGGAAAGGAGGAAACAGAATTACTTTGCAAGTGTACAATATCACAAGGCAACTGCAAGACTGCATGAATAGGAATTGTTTAATATAATGTATCCTAATTCTATTATTCCAACCTTTACAAAAGAATTGGGTGGAAATCAAGAAAAAAGCACCACAAGTTAAGAAATTCAATAACACGAACCATCCATGAAATCTAACAACAAATCATTAACCATAACTCTGTCCGGCATCTTTCCAGCGGCACCATATATTGGAGCAAGCCCTCCACTAATAGGACCAGGATTTTCTTTTACCTGTTCCGTAAAAAAGTTGATCAATAAGTAAATTTAAGCAAATGCATAGAAATTTATGGGAAGTATAAAAAAACATCATTTCCAAAATTTAGGGTCATAACAGAGTGGAACCTATCAACCAACCAAGCATTAGAAACAACAAAAAAGATATAGACTAAACAGCGGTGCATTATAATCATAGATGGTGGCTCTCTTGTTTCATCCTACATGTCTCATGGTTGTGAACCTAAGCACATCATCACCAATTCATGCACATTGAAGAGAATCAAATTAACGATTACAACAAATTTTCAACCATAGTGGTGGACATTAAAGTTCCTCCTAATATACATGAGTACTCTTGTAAAATATACTGATGGTAAATGTTAGCATATCTTAATTGATAAACTTACTGTTTGCACAGACTCTCTAAGATCCTTCAAGAAGTCCTCAACAACAGCCACATGCTGAAGCGTCAAACAAATGTGTATGCTGTCAAAGGTACATAACACAAGACATTAGAACGAACTTCAAGAAAGTACTAAAAAGAAAGAAATTCAGTAGTCAGAACAATCACTTCATGCATTTAGCAGTCCAAGAACTATAATAATCAGTGGTAGTAAGATTTTGAACTCGTTCTTTACTATCTGTGGAATTCAGAGAGGCTACAGCTCTTCTGAAGTTACAATCACACCATTTACCAGTGGAGTAACCTCCAATGACATAGCACCCGTGCTTGTAAGAGCACATACCTATTAGGTCTTTGCAATGCATTCAAATGCCAGCCTTTTGATGACATGATGTCATTGACTTCAAATATATCAATTACTTCAGAACCAAAGGCCACAATGGTCATATCAGGCCTTCCAATTATGAATAATCCAGGGATCTCCTGTATCCTGCAATATAAGAAAAAAGAGGTGTATAGTAGTAGTTCCTGCTTGGAAGAGACCAAAATTGTAT
Organism: Cynanchum wilfordii; assembly: GCA_025388415.1. Classification (NCBI taxonomy): domain Eukaryota; kingdom Viridiplantae; phylum Streptophyta; class Magnoliopsida; order Gentianales; family Apocynaceae; genus Cynanchum; species Cynanchum wilfordii. The sequence continues at coordinate 3,280,254 of JAHSUH010003778.1, read as the reverse complement.
CTGAAAAGAACATTTACCCCTTTTGTATTCTTTTTGAAGCTTCCATCATAACCCTGGTGTTTTCCAAGTATCCTGTAAAAAGAAATAACAGTCATCAGTCAGTGTCCCATATATTTCAAAAGAGATTTGGACAGGAATGACTAATGATAATGAATTTCAGAACACCTTCAAGTCCTAAAGACATCATTGCTGCCCAAGCACCAGCTATCAATCCTCCAGGCCTGCTCCCAGCAACAGTTGGAGAGACATAGAGGCCCCCAGACCACTCAGTGACTGAATATTCAAGTTAAATGAACATTAAGCACAAGATACAAGTGCAAATTTCAAAGTGCACCATTGCCCCTTAAAATAAAACAACATGGGGTGACTACATACTCTTTTACACAAACATTGCTATATACTCAATAAAATATGTCTATAGAAACTGTTACACTATTATTCCAAATTCAAGAACATAAAGAAATTGAACAAAGAATCTATTTCAGAAACTAAGATAACAATTTCTTAAGACTATAAATATATCTTTAGGAAATGATGACTCACCAGCAACAAATTGATGCTGTCAAATTAGGCAGTGAAGAAGCAACCATCCATATGAATATGTTCATGCCCATCCGTGATATGACATAGGGAACAGAAGAAATGAGAATGGTATGTGAAACAGAAAGAAAAATAATTAAACATACATATTCGGCAACTTGATCTGTCAATGCCTAACACAAACAACTCCACTGTATCTTTGTATTGAATATAAGTTGCGAATCTATTTGGTGTTCACATTTATTTGCAGCAAGCTTTACTAAAAGTTGTGTCTTAACTTATCCCTCAGCTTCAAACAGCTGAAATACATTTTCCATTAACATAGGCTCCCATTTTAATTTATTTTCTCACAATGAATTGTAAAGAGACATCCTACACTGTTGCATGCCATAGAAGTCAGCCCATTAAACCAATAGGTAACAAAGCCACATTCCACTTAAACGTATATCAGTTGCAAGAAAGAACATAATCAAATCAGAATGTCACTAAAGATTAATGAAGTAAAATAGTTAATTACCTTACGAATCTCGTGATTTCGGTAGAGAACTACACTAGTGCCTTTTGGAGCTAACCCATACTTGTGTACATCTACAGAAATTGAGGTTACTCCTTGGACTGTAAAATCATAAGGTGGCACAGGATACCTGAAAGGAAATATCATAAGTTACAAGAGGAGAAAACTTGATAATTTACTGAATGCATGAATTAAAATAAGACATAGAATCAAAGGTTATTCCCAACATAACCCACGTGGTATTTATTGCAGAATAAGTTGCCATATCAGCCAACAATAATTGTTCTATGGCTTTCAAAACAAGCAATAAGACAAGACATGATTGGCATGTAACTGTGGAACTCCATCATGTACTACTAGTATGACGGAATATCATACATCGGGTGACACCCCACTACCCTGGTGCAGTTAAAGGTTTTCCTTTTCAACAGCTTTCAAATAAGCTTTCTAACAAACAGAGTGCGGTCAGAATTACAATATCTTATATACTTTTCTCTTTCTAAAGAGAAATGATTGTACTGAGGAGTAACTGCAGTAGAAACCTCAAGAAAATTACAGGAACAGAAATTGTTCTTTCACGAAAATGCATCTGGTTTCAATTTTTTTTTCTAATTTTTTTTTGGGGGAATATGTAATAGACAGTGAGACAAAAACTTGCATGGAACTGATTGATGGCTCTGAATCTAAATGTGATGTTAGCTTCAAAGTAATCTATGCAAACACAAACTGTAAGTAGTCTGTTTTACCAAGAAGGTCTATGCTTTGAGTCAGTATCGTGCTATACTATAATAGTAAAAAAAATTATGATCCGTGAAATTTCAATTGTATAATTTTCTCATTATTATTTATTGCTTGAAACTGTCAAGTTCGGTAGATCAAAATCAAAACTATCCGCATAAGTTAAAAGGCAAGCTTTTAAGAACATAAACCTGAAATATTAAAAAAAAAAAAAAAAAAAAACATTTCAGTAGATCAAAGTGAAAGTTTCCAGTTGCAGATACGTGAATATTATCCAGACAAGGAGTTCCAACAGACATACCCAAGTTTACGAGCAAAAGGTAAAACAAAGCCCCCAAGACAGAGATCAACATGGAAACAAATTCCAGAGGTACATGCTATTTCACCAAGTTCCTACAAGACAAATTCAACATTCATTTTGAGAAGTAATACAGAAAATTCCATAATTGCAAACTTCTGTAGTGGATACATGCCTCAATTGGGTCAATAATTCCATGCGGAAAGCCAGGAGCTGATCCAACAATCTGTAAATTCACATGAATTTGGAAGTCACATGGCAAAAGGAAAAATGAAATTATACCTCGGAAACAGAAATTAAGAGAGAAATCAAGTAATGTAATAAATCTTGCAAAGGAAATATGTTTATTAAGGCCAGAGATGAGATGTTCAAATTGTCTAATCAAAAAAATCATTTTGAACATCCACAAGTCCAATTTAAAAGAGACTAGACCAAAGAGAAAACCTAACCATTATTGTGTTTCTGTTGATATGACGTTTAATAGCTTTGACATCTGCTTGAAATTGCTTGTTTACAGGGACACGCCACAGCTTGATCTTGAAATACTGAGCAGCCTTGTCATATGCAGAGTGAGCTGATACTGGTATTATCCTATGCTTGTGATCAGAATCAAAATAAGTGAACAATTTGAATGTCAAAAGTTAGTCAAAAAGAAAAATTGGAAAAGCTACATACATTTCTGGTTTAGTGATTCCTTTTTTAGCTTTCATATAGTCACGTGACGATTTCACAGCCATTAATATGCTTTCTGACCCTCCTGATGTCATATTTCCACAAATTTGTCCTCCAGAATTCTTTTCCTTGCTTCCAAGTAGTGCAGCAGTCATGGCAACCACTTCGGATTCAAACCTTACAACACTCTGGAATACATTCATATGGAGTGGATTAGTATGCGCAAACCTGAAAATAGTACAAAAAAGAGTGAGAAGCTGGAAAACCTAAAGTAAGTATCTAATATTAATAAATGCTTATCTACAACAATAAAAGAGGCTTAACAAATACAAATCAATCATCTAGATAAGTCTGACAAACTGTCTCAAGGAGGATTCTGCATTTTTATTTCTCTCCTAAGTTTTAACACTCTAAAAAGTGTTTATGAACATCATTTTTTCTCTTTTTGAGACAGTCATGTAGATTCTCATGATGAGGAAGTCCAATATCCCTAATACTGATTAAGATGTAAAAAAGAACTTCAGCATAGGGGACCAGATCCTAGAATCAGTTTTTATCAGTAGTTGGAACAAGGTGTTAATCAGCATGCTGCAAATTTGAAGTCTACAAAAGGCCAGATGGAGTGAGAGACAAGGCTTGTTTCACACTCAAGATCCCCTGTTTTTATTGGTATTCAAGTCATCTTTTCTAAAACATCAATAAAATCACGACACTTATCATATATTTGTGTTGATACGTCATGAACGTAACAAAAAATGTAATAGGAGATTTCTGACCCTTGTTTCGTGCATTTTGCAAAACATTGTCTTAAGAGAAAGAATCCAGGAATGATAAGACTAGCATGAGAGATCCAACAGCAAAACACATGCAATCTAAAGGGAAAAAATGTTTAATTAATGAGTAGATCACCTTACACTTAGAGATAAGGCATAGTATACACAACATGCAACTTCTGTTTAATTTCAACAATTATCCAGTTTCAATATCCCAAATTTATATTTCAAATTTATCTGACTGCACGGAAAGTATAACTCACACATTGAACCATGCTTCAGAATAATCCAGATATTTTTAACAGATTAATTGGGTACACAAAAGAGAAAACCTCACTAACATTGAACAGGCCTCATTTATCAGAGAAAAGTGTCCTTCTTCCTCATTTCCTCCAATATAGCTGCACCAAATAAATATGCAGTTAGCATCTACTTGCATGAGTGTGACTGAAATAAAATTAGTATCTGACGTCTTTAAGCCTGTAAACAAACATAAATATGGATCCACACTTACACTGTACCAGAACATTTTCCCTTCCAGACAACATCCTTTTGTTTCTCATCTTTCATTTTCTCAATAACCCCAACTCCAAGTCCTGTAAAAGGCAACTCAGTTTTCCAACCATCTCTTTTAGATTTACCAGAAGCTTGCAACTTATCCACAACCTGAAATTTTACACGAACCCTCATCGCAATGAAGAAAGCTAGGAAAGAAATATCGTCTTCACCTTAAAGCCAAAAGGAACCAAAATAAAAACTGATTCAAGCACAAGGCAGTAAAATAAAGATGGCAAGAATCCCTCCTAAATCTTATGAGCTTGTCAAGCATTCAATTAGAGAACAACGCAGTAACAAATATCAAGATTGCCTCCAGAAATTCAGTTTAAATGAAAGAATTACACATTGTCTTAGCTCTAGAATCATTCAGCAAACTAATTAATCATCCAGAGAGAAAAGTTATAATCATCACCGAAACTGTAAATGATTTCACTCAAATTACCCTTCAAAGACATCATGATGTTCTTTCAATTTGAATAAGCGTATTTTGAAAAAAAATATAATATATATATATTCAGAAACGGCAGTATTCATCACATACAAAAACGAAAAACCATTGACAATTACTAAAACAAGCACAAACCTTCTGCTTTTCAGAGTCGATGTACCTCTTTACTCCAGGCACCAACCTGTTTCCATATTATCAAAAATAGTAAAAAAAAAAATTAAAAAATAAAAACATCAAATAATGAACAGAAATAGATAGATGAGTAAGAAATTACTTGACGCAGCTCATAACGAGCTCTAGGGATGTAGCTTTGAGTCCTTTTTCATGAATAACACTGATAAAGGATTGAACAATCCGAGCAAAAATAAACGTAAGAATCGGCGCGAGAATCAACAATAAAGGTTCGTACTGAGATAAATACGAATTTACAGAATCTCTCAATTCACTCAACCAATACAACAGCGGATTCAAAGCTTCCATTCTTTTTTTCTTTTTTTCTTTTTTTTTTTTTAACTTTTAGGATCGCTACCAACTGCTGCCGAAGCAAAAAAGAAAAAACAAAAACAAAAACAAAAATCGATGGTCCTTTTCCCTTTCTTTTTCGATTTATTGGTTTCTTCTGAGTTTCGCCACCTTCGAAGAACAACGAACAAAAACAAATGAATTATCAACGATGATAAGAAGATATCTGTAATCCAGACTGATGGGATCAACCACGGAGTTGGCAATACGTACAAGTTAACCTTTGGCGGGTCTCTGTTTCACATTTTTTTTTTTTTTTTTTTTTCTTTCTCTTTTTCCTTTTTCTGGCTTTCGTGGTGCACCGTGCACGCAAAGACACTACATTGGTCAATGACATTTGGAAATAAATTTTTCTAAATGATTAAATTTAATTATAATTATTGTTTTTAAAATTAAGTAAATTTATACGTGTTTTATTTTTTCTTTTGCGTTATTTAATGAAATATCACGCTAATGGGCAAGTTTTTAGGACCAGTTTTTCTTTTCCTTTTTTTTTTTTTTTATGAGCTTTTCCTTTTTCTATCATATTAAATTATTTTAGTTTTTATCTTAAATTTATTTATTATAATACGCATAGTAAATGCAGCCCCTTAAATTTTAAGTGATCTTTTGGAGGATTTGATTTGAATTTATTTAACCAGAAAACAGTGTAAGCCCGTATGAAAAGCTCAATTCCTTTACCAAAGCCCTAGTACAGTACAGGGCCCAGTAAGAAGAGTCCGGTCGTACTAATACAAATATCGAGAAGCCCATTTTATTTCCAACATTGAAAATTCTTACACTCTGTTTTTTTCTATAGATAATATTCGAATTTGAGACCTTATGATATGAGAACCAAACTCTTCCCACATAGTAGTTATTCACCATGTTTTATAGTCACAAGTTATTGTTATTATTTTTAAAAAGAGAATAAGTTCGGGTTACTCTTGCAGAGTTCAACTATTACTCGATTGAAGGTCTCATATTGGGTCTTACATGACACTCACAGTAAGTGTCAAACATTCAACCTCATATAACATTCACAATACGTTTTCTCATTGTGTCAAACCAATGATTTACTTAAGCTCTTTAAACTTGAAATAATATAGCACAGTTTTTTTCCCTTTTTTTTTTTTATCGTAGATGTGTTTTTATATGAGTTTGAATCATGAGTGCATCATTAAATCATATCTACATCTACACTAATCTCTATTCGAGTCAATTTTATCTCTGGAATAGATATCTAAAGTCATCGACTAATGTTGCTTTTATGATACCCCACCTCGTGAAATGTATAAATTTGTGTAATAATATATAAAAATAGTTATGTACTCATTATTAATTCGAAATATATTTTTTAACATATTGATGACAATATTTGTAACTGACCATCGAATTTGGTGGCATAGACACCATGTACACAAATAATAACAATTTATATCGCATTCGCAATAATTTCATTTATAATGAAAGGTATGTAATCCCAACTAAAATTAGTGAAGCTAAATAGTTGGAAGAAGAGAATAAAAAGTGGACCTAATGAAAAGAATAGAAACACACACTTGTCCAAATTCGAGTACACATATTCCACATGGTTAATGAACGGCTTAGCCGCCCTGAACTCGTTTCAAACTACGCTTTTTTGTCATTTTCCTGTGGGTTAAAAACGATAATTCAACTTTTATTATTTTATTATTATTTTTCTTTCTAGAAAATCAACTTTATACCCTTTTTTTTTCAAAAAAAAAAACTTTAAACCTCGATTTTCTCCCTTTTTTACTGTTTTTTTTCCTTGTCTTTTTCTTCTTTCTTTGGTTTTTTTTTTAAACCAAATCTGACAACACAATAACCGAAATTGGATGTCGAACCCCAACATTTAGGTTGGGAGCATAGGTGCTGACCACTCAGCCACAACCCATTTGACTCTTCTATCTTTGTTGTTGTTGTTGTTGTTGTTTTTTTTTTTTTTTTTTTTGTTACTTTTTAACATATCAAATACTTAATTTTCAATTAATATTTTAGATATTAGTTATTTTTCGTTCTTTTAGAAAAAAATTTGTTAAACCGCTCTTCTAGATTGGACTTTTGTTTGATTTTTGTCTTTTTTTAGGTTTATATAAAAATTTTAATACACTCAGAATATGAATTAGGTTGTTGTTGAAGGAATAATGCAAAATTGAACCCTCTATGCATATGAGTTTTATGACTGACACTTCAAATATTAAAGATTTAGATAGAATATTTCTTAAATTATTTTTGATTTTGTTACTTTTATATTTACTTATATCCGACTCACTAAATTTTTTAGATTAAGTATTTTATTTTCACCTAATTTTAGATCGATGTTTAGTTTTATTATTATGAATACTTTTAATTATTCATTTGTGTAATATTTCTTTTAATGACATTTCACTTATAAAATAATAATAATAATAGATAATAAAGTGTAATTTGATTGGGTAAATATTTTATTTGATTGATATAATATAAAATATATTAATAATATAAAAATAAAAATATTTACTAAAAAAAATTATAGATACTTAAAAAAAAAAAAAAAAAAATTTGGAAGCACGTGCTTTGACCGGATTTTTACTACTGCTACCAGAACATCGAACCCGGTCGCCACTCGTGAATTAATTACAAACTTTAACTTAAAATCTTTAATTAGAAATTAAAAAATGATTTCTCTCAGCTCCGGTCTTTGATTATTCCTTAATTACCTAAATAACGTGTTTTATTTTTATTTTATTTTTAAAAAAATTGCTATTTTGTGATGTCAGTCATTTATGAGCATTGGTCAAGCCTGCCATTTGACCTTAGATTTTCAAAGGAATATGAGATCCTATTTTTTTTTTTTTTTTATAAGTGAAATATTCATTAAAAAAAAAAAAATACAAAAATGAATGACTAAAATCATTCACGGAAATACAAAACATCAACCTAAAATTAGGTGGTGCAAACAAAACACCAACTTAAAACTAAGTAGCGCGAGCAGGGCAAACTCAACCTAAACAAATTAGGTGAGTCGGAGAAAGCGGAAAATAAATAAAAAAAAAAAAAAGAAAAATAACGGATATTCTGTCTAAATCTAGGGTCTTCATACTGTCGATTTCAAATCTCATTTGCGAAGGGAGTTCGATTTTGTCTTCTTTCTTCAACAGTAGTCTAATCCATCCCGGACGCATCAAAGATTTCATAGAATACCTAAAAAGAAAACCAAATACGAATACGAACAAAGGGCCCAGATCTAATCCGGATTTAAAATTTTTTTCTTCTAAAAGAAGAAAAAGTGGTAATTTAAATATCAGTAGATTTTCAAAGGAATATGAGATCCTGTTTTTTTATTTATTTATTTATTTTTTTAATCATTCAATCTTCTTACAGTCTATCTAGAAAAGTAATTTTAATCCTTTTTAACTGAGTCATATGTTGACTTTTTTGTCCAAAATTTACTTTAAACTAAAAAATTAAAATCTTTTGTTCCTAATTTGAACCAATAAGGTATTATAAGCTTAATGTAATTCATTTTAAATAGTAAATAGATTCACTTATATGTACCACTAGCATGGTGGTCGGTGGTAAAGCACTTCAAGTTTCACATAAATACCAAGGGTTCGATCCTCGGTATTGCGGGGGAGAACTCTATCAATTATTTGAGAGTATTATGGGATAACGGTGACCGGTCTATAATCATTGGTCTTGTGGACTTGGGCCTTCTCCCCCGTGTGCTTTGGTGGGGCTCGGGTGACCTAGTTAGGCTTAGTCTCAGCGAGCTGTAACCCTTAACACAACGAATAGAACATTCTATGACGGTTGAGTTCCCTTAGTTGAGGGTAGCCACTACAGGTCTTTGTATCCGATCCAACCTTTTGTTTACCAAAAAAAGATTCACTTAATATGTTATATCAATTAAATTACAAAGTAAATTAAATAAAAATAGTGGTAAAGAAGACGTAACTTAGTTGGTAATAACTTACTTATAATTTCTGAAAGTTATAAATTCGAGACACGAAAATGCTTCAAATTTCAAAAATAAAAAAATGAAAATAGTGTTAAAAAAATACAGAAATGTCGATATGAAAATAGCTGCCCTTAAAAAAAAAAAATTATTACGACCTAACATTATTTAATAATACTTTATTATACAAAAATGTCGGAATCACATTCATGCACATCTCATACTAGATTGATAATATTTTAAGACACAGACGAAGGAATCAGCTGCATCCATTTGATTCCATTATATATATATACATTCCTTTACTAAAATCCACAAAAATTTAAAAGTTTATAAAAAAATAAATAAAAACCCCATTTTATTTATGTAAACATTAACCCAGTTTCGACCTTCTTTCCTAATAAATTTAGTGCTAAATTAACTGACAATTTTGCACCTCAGCTCTTTTTTGACTTTACGTGCCGTTTACGACTCCATAAAAAAAAAAAGACATACATACATACACACACATATATATATATATATATATATATATATATATATATATATATATGCATGACTTGTGTATCTAGCCGTCAAGCCGCCTCACTAGTCCAACCTCGAATGATAGCTCCACTTTTGTAAATCCTAACCCATCAAATGAATTGGAATATATACATACATTATATATATAACCATATTCTTCCTCCCTTGGAATTCCTCTAATCTTTTCTCTCTCTCTCTCTTAGTCTCTGATCCCTCTTACCCAACAACTCCTTCTCTCTCTCTCTTAATTTCTTCCATGGAAAATTTTGCATCGATTTTCCAGTGTTCAGCTTCAGCTTCGTCAATGGATAATAATAGTAATTCCAGTGGTGTTGTTGTCCTTCCCGATTTGCAGAGATCAAATGGGATGTTGGGTGTGACGATGACTAGTAATAATAAAATGGAAGTTGCAGCTGGAAGCTCATCAGATATCAGTACTGAAACTCATGAGGAGAAGTTGGGGAAGAAGAAAGGAGAAAAGAAAGCTAAAAAACCTAAGTATGCTTTTCAAACTAGAAGCCAAGTTGATATTCTTGATGATGGATACAGATGGAGAAAATATGGTCAGAAGGCTGTCAAAAATAACAAATTTCCAAGGTCAGATTTTTCTTTTCTTTCTCCTTTTGAATTTTTTTTTTTTTTTTTTTGGGGGTAATAACAATGAGCGTGAAAGAATGAATGAGTATATTGTTAAAGATTGTGACTCAAATTTTATTATTGACTGGTTTAAAAAGTTTGTGATGTAACTTAAGTACGAAAATTTAATTTTTGTGGGAAAAAAGATATATGATGGAGCGAAGTTGAAGGCCATATGGGCCAGGTTACTCAAAATATATATAATTAGGAGCTGATTGTAAATTTTGATTTTTCGTTTCTCTGCAAATAATTTTTTCCTATTTATATTTTTTATGTAGATTTATGTGTTTATGTTGTTTATTTCATTTTGATTGTGTCATTAGCCTCCATATATATATTCAATTCACTATTAATTCCATGTTAATTGATTTTGCATTGTTTTGGTGATTAATTCCTCTGGTTGGGTGAAGTCTAAATGTGTTGCAGTAGCTCAAAGTTAAAATGGCTTAGTGTTTTTCTTTATCAAACTATATATATATATATATATATATGATCTGAAATTAATGTCATTAATGTTTCATCTAATGTTTATGGATATCCATTGACTGACAAATAATGGGTTGGTGTGTGCTTTAATTTTGAATGTGCACTAGCTAGTCATCTTTCTTTTACTTTCTTCTAGAAATATGTATATATATATATATATATATATATTATATATATACAAGTAGTAATTCTATGTAACATGTTTGAATGAAGAGAAAAAAAATTTATATAATATATATAGTAATTCCCGATATGTTTGAATTGAATATTATAAGAAAATTTCTAGAATTTATTTGAAAAAAAAAATGAATGCTGTTAGATTGACTTTTATAAGTACTTTTCTTAACTTACGAAATGAAAGATTAATATGTTTTACTCATTTTATAAAATTTTCTATTAATTAAAGTCGAGAATAATATATTATATATTTAAAATCTTTACAAATTTCATTTCATTTTTCCTTCCATTTCAAGATATATATATATATATATATATATATATTATTTGTTTGATGGGATGAATGTAGCTGTAATTCTAATCCTCCTTTTATGCCTAATTGATGGATACGTGAGAGCAAAAGGCCAGTGAACAGTCAGACAATATCTATATCCATCTAATATCGTATCTATGTTGCCTAATCTCACAAGAAAAAGAAAACAATAGACAAAAATGTGTTTCACATGGCTTAGAAGCAATATAATATAAATATATATACATATATATATATATTATCTACTGTTTTTCTCTTCTCTAATATTCTCATGCAACAGTTTTGTAATATAATTCCATATTTCAACACGGTTGGAAACCTAATTTGCTCTAGATTATGAGTTTGAATTTTTATTGTTATCTATTTTATTAATTATTATGCATGTATTGAATTTTGTTGTTTTGCCATACGCATGGAGAGGTGAGTTTAGAGTCTTGAATTCGAATCTTATTGTTACAACCCGATTTAATATGAATGAACGATCTTCCTCTCTCTTTATATATGTTACATTTCAGTTTGAAAATGCAATCAGATATTAGAGTGTATATATATTAGTTTCGTTATTTATTATACCTTATAAGAATAGAATAGTCATTTTACATTATTTGCTCTATATACTTTTGTTTATCTCTTGTCAATGTTATGAAACCCTAAACAAATGTTTTCCGTTTTATCAATTCTCACAATATATATATATATATATAACAAACTTGTATGGAATATTAATAGATGATAAACGTGTGCTATAATGGAACTTTCTGCATGCTGTACTGAAAAGACAAAGAGTGAGTGACCACCAGTTCCAGTTCTCGCGCATGCATGGAGAGAGCTTGGCGGCCTGTAATAAATTAATTAATATCAACCACGGTCTTCATCATTTTCCATGCATTCAATTATATCCCGCCGTATTCAAAGATTAGCAGCGATCATATATATATATATATATACACATATAATTATATATATTCATTCTTTTTTGATCCGTAAAAAATGTTCGATGATTTCTAATGTTTGTTTGTTTGTTTGTTTGTCGTTTAATTCTTTAATAATTCTTTTTTGTCATTTTGCATGCAGAAGCTACTACAGATGCACACATCAAGGTTGCAACGTTAAAAAACAGGTTCAAAGGCTGTCTAAAGACGAGGAAGTTGTGGTTACAACCTACGAAGGAATGCATTCCCATCCTATCGAGAAATCCACCGACAACTTTGAGCATATCTTAAGTCAGATGCAGATTTACAATACATTTTGAATTTTATTCATATATATATATATATATATATATATATATATCTATCTATCTATCTATCTATATATATATCTTTCTCTGTAAACACAAAGAGATAGATGATGGAAAAGAAATAGTATGTCTCAAAGTAGATATTGAATAAAGTTGGGATTAGGACTGTTTAAGTTGGAATTTTTAACTTAAAAATGAAGTTTTTTTAATTTTTTTTTTACACATTTATTAAAAGAGTATGAATATATTCAAGATTTGTTACGATTATATGTGTATATCAAAATTATGTATTTTTGTTATATTATTTATAATATGGAGAACACTAGCATAATAGGAGATTCTGACTATATATATCTAAATATTGTATGTACGTATATTAGTAAATTTGTCAAAATTTTATTATTTTAATTATCGTACGAATGTCGTAATTAATATTATAATATATTTTTTCCTCATATATTTTTATGGTGGATATACTTTGTTATTCAGATGAATTAATTCGTTCAAATGAAATATATTTTGATAATAAATTTATTTATATAAAAATAAATTGAGAATTAAAAAAAAGTTAAAAATAAATAAATATAAAGATTATTTATCATATTAAAAATAATATCAATATATACTAATTTACCAGTTTTCTTGATAAATAAATTTAAAATTAAATTAGTTATGGTAGATAAAAGAGTCTAGATAATTCTATCGTATTTTTGTGAGATAAGAAAATATAAAATTAAAGAAAAAGATGTATATCTGAATTTCAAATTTAAATTTAATCCAAATTAAATTTCTAATCTTTGTATTTATATCAAAAACTCATAAATATAGGTAAATACCATGTGGTGCATACCGTATTTTTTTAAAAATATATATCTTACATTTTTTTTTAATAGCACATTGAGTAATTTTGATATTTTTAAAGGGTATAATTATAAATATAATTTTTCTTTTTATTAAAAACATTCTAATGACATTATTACAATTTTTTTTAATTTTTTTGTCACATGCTCAATGACTTGAAAGATCAAAAGTTACATGTGACAAAATATGTAATCTAATATATATAAATTTTGATACACTCACACTTGGGCGAAATGTTATCACTAATAATTATATATATATATATATTTATTTGAGATTGAGAACTTTTTAAATATTTTTGATAGATGATATGAAAAATTGAAATTTATATAATAATTTTATCATTAATTACCTTTTTAACTAAATCTCTTAATTTATTGAGAGGGACCTATATTAAAAATAAATAATATATTTAGTATAAAAATATATGTTTAGAAGGAGGAAAAAAATAATTAGAAAATTAAGGAAATAAAGAGGGACTTAAATTGATGTAAAAAAATTTTAGGGACAAAACTACAAATAAAAAAGAAATAAAATATGGGACTTATTTTACGCCATGTAAAATATTTGGGACGAAAGTCACCCATTTGCCCAAAAAGTAGGGTTTGTTGTAGTTAAGTTCTTCATACTTCCAAGCAGGAATCTTGTGCCAAAAGCATTTTCAGTGTCTTCCCCACCCCGAGTCGCCATTCTTACACTTCAATCTTTCAAGTCCCGCTTTGGATCGTTGGACTGAAAAGATAAATGCTCCCTGTTCTTTTGCCGCGTTAATTATTGATTAATTTTATCAGTAGTCAATGGCCTTACCTTTGGGCAAGCTTACGATTGCCATTGGAGCAGGTATCTTATTAGTTTTTGATTTTGTTGGGGAGCGTTGGGTTTCTTATGATATTAGATAATACGTGGTTATTGGAGTTATCGATGAACTCATGTTTAGTTTCAAGTCAGTGGGGTATGTTTTTGTTGTTAGTACTGAAAAAAATTTTGGGGCAGGGAATTTGGGGTTTGTTGTTTTTTTTTTTTTTATTATCAAGGTGGTTTGTGATTCGGGGCGGCTCCTTAATCTCTAAAAGAAGGTATAATTGTTTAGGAGATTAACCTATCTGTTGGCATAATTTAGCCAAGCAGTTGAATTTATGGTTTCAGTTGGAAACCACTTTGGTGGGCAAGTTTATTGCTTCTCAATTTTTACATTTTAATTGCGTGAATTGGTCATTGATGCTTTCGTGGTTATCTTTTTATTATTATTATTACTATTTTTTATTATATATAATTTGCTGGAGTACTCAAGGTATGTGGCAGGGAATTTAGGTTTATAATGAGATCGTCTGTCATGATTTTATTTTCCTAGAGATCATATGAGATGATTGTATATGTCCTGGTTTAGTAATTGCATTGATTTAGAGTAAGCATGTGATTTGGCTACATGGTGAACTGTACTTCTAGTTGGATAAGACTATTCTGAACAATATATATATATTTTTTAATAGTTTTTGAAGATTGATTATAGACCTGAGAGTCACATTTGGAACTGGTACTTATTTTTTTTAAACCGATTTAGGAAAAATGTTAAGTTGACATGTCAGAAGAAAAAATGGATTACTCCAGAGAGTTGATTGGATAATATGTCCAGTAAACTGTCAGATGAAACACATTGTGTTCTTTTAGTTTACTGAAAGATAAATGCTGAAGTAATTAGCACTCCTTTCCTTAACTTTTTGAGCAGCACTTGTTCCTTGAAACCGTTTTGTAGTTTAAACATGCTTGTGACTCGTCATATGTGATAAAAGCTCAGCTAATCTAGTGCCAGTCTGCAATCTAGTGTAAAATTTGGCTTAGGATTTACTGAGATCTTTGCCTCTCTAGAAACAAGGAACATTATTAACATTAGAAGCAACATAAAAGCACGTAGAAGTAATATCTGCAAATGAAATTCTATGTAGTGTTGTCAACCCTGTGAAGTTCAATATTTTGCCTTTAGATATTCAGGATAAGTGCTGGGGATTAAGTTTCACCTTTGATGTCTGAAAGTTCGGTCTCTGAGAGGCAGACTAGTTGGAATGATATTTTCATTTTTGTCAGATATCATCTCTTAGTAGAAGCTTTATGTTTTAGATTGTGTTTCTGTGAAATTATTTCAAAAACATAGAAAGAAAAGAGGGTTTTAGGATTATCTTCTTTTTGTTGATTTGAATGCTTGTTGTGTTATTAATGATAGGACAGATACTGAAGAAACCAATTAAAACCAATATATATATATATATATATATATATATTATTTATTTATTTATTTATTAAGAGCCATCATCTTAAACCTTTACAGCAGGGATGTTTAATTCTTCAAATTTCTTCTTTCCAACTTGTTGCCAGATCATTCTTATTGCAGTTCATTGGCATTTTCAAGGTTTACATACTGGATTTTATTGTAGCAGTCATTTGTGTTGCTTCTGGGAGTGTGGTTGTAGGATTTTTTGTTTAATCACAGACATTTTGGGAATCTCCTTGGGTGCAATTTGCAGTTAACAGTACTTTATGCATTCTTGGGTGACTACTGAAGAGGGATCTATTTTTAAGATGGACACCTTCCCTGATCGCCTTTAAATAAATTAAGAAAAAAGAAGAAGATTGATTTGATTAAATTTTATGATTTTCAGGTATTGTAGGTTCTGTTCTAGCTACAGAAGGACGCACATCAAATGTCTCTGATTTCTTCAAGGGTGCCTTAAAGGTGGTTTGTGCTTTTGGGACATTTTTGTGATTAGAACTTTAGTTATCTTGATTGAATTCCACCATTTTTCTATACATGCAAGGACCAATTAGTAGTCCTCTGTTGCAGGTTGTCTTCTGGCCGATTAAAAATGACGGTTCTGCCACTGCGAGCACCCCAAAAAATAATGCAGCATTGTTGCAGCAGGTTAGCATTTCCATAACCATTCTCTCTAGCTTAGGGTAATATTTGGCATGTACTTTCTTCTCTGACATCCTTCAAATTTTAAGTTACCTTCGATTTACCCACTGTAACTTCTTTTTTCTACTGTTTAAAGAATTAATTTACATATAATAGTAATTTTTTTTTTAATCTAAACAGGTAAATAGCCTTCGGGAGGAGCTACAATATCTGGCATCAAATAGGGCAGTTACAATTGTAACTTCAACAAGTTCAGGTTTGCTGTTCTAGGCAATTCCTTTCTGCTTGCTGATTTGATAGATATTGATATTTATCTTGATTTCTTTGCGATTTTGAGTTTCATGCAACTTCCTATAATACCATCATTACTCTGCCAATGATAGTTTTGTTGCAATATGTGAATGTGGTTAATGTGAGATTGTTATCTTTGTCCAAAAGGTTGGTAACATTGTTATGGTTCAGTAATGAGACTGGTTTCTATAATGTGTAGTCATTTCCTGGTGCAATAGTTTTCTGCGTAATTTGGAGTTTGAAGAGTGTTTACGGATGGGAATCAAAGTTCCCCCTACCCCTGGGATCAATTCCTCATATAGCTACTGAGTGTGGAACCCATCTGCTTAATTATATATTTAGTTCGTATTTCCTGCTTAAGATTATTTCCTTCCTCTCCTGCTACTGGCTTAAAGAGATATAGTCTTCATCTTATTAATCAGTTTATTTTTCTTTTTCGATTACGTTTTTTGATGTCATATTATATCAATTTTTTTGCAATTTGTCATGGCCTTTTTTTCTGCAGGTTCTGGGAAATACAGTATAATCGTTGTTGTTGTAGTGGTTGGATATGGCTACATTTGGTGGAAGGTAAAATCTAATATTTTCTCAACCTTCTGAATATTTCCATCTTCCCTTGACTTTCTAAAAGTGGTGTTGTGGTGAGTTGAGAGGGTTAGGGGGCGTGGGTCGAGGAGAAAGTAGCAATAGCACAAAAGGGTATTTGCATAGCATGTTATGCATTGTGCATTTGCCTCACCCACAAGCTCTTTATGAACTTAATTTGAAAAGGCTAAATCTTTGAAACTGGGAAGATTGATCTGTTGAGATTTGTGGTTTAATTAATTCATTTACTATTTATTGGTAGTCTTCAGCCTGTGGCTTATCAACCATCATTTTCCTGTAATGTTTATGCCTAGCAATGTAGGGTTATCTCAATAGATATTAGATACAGCACAGCTGCTGTTAATTTAGATATTTTTCAGCCATTCCTATGAAAAATCTTATTTTTTCATGTGTGTAAGTGATTCAATTTAATTATTCTCAATAAGCTTAAGCTTTATAATTGGCTGTAATTTATAATGATATCAAAGTGGGAGATACTGTATTTGAACTTTGCCTCCAACCCTTTTATCAGTTATTATGCATGTGTTGGGCATGTATTTGTGTTTAGTCCGCACTTTAAGGGGAGTGTGTTGATTGTATAAATTCAATCTCTCTGTATCTTCTTAACCTTTTAGAGTATGTGGCAATTTAACATGGTATCAGAGCTTTAAAAGATTTCTATTTAAGATGCTTTTTTCTTTGTTTTTGTCTTCTTTCTTCATGATTTACACTCTCTTTCACTCAGCCCCCTCCCCCTTTTTTGGCTTTATCTTAAAAAGTTTGAAATCTTAATTTTGCCTTCAGGGATGGAAACTCCCCAATCTTATGTTTGCAACTCGCCGCAGTTTGTCTGATGCCTGCAGCAATGTATCTAAAAAGCTTGAGAATGTTTATTCATCAATTGCGGCAAGTGTTCTTCTCTTCATAGTATTTTATTTATTTCATAGGAATACCAATATAGTACATCTATCATCTGAATGTACATTTGTTTGATCTATCTATTTGATATTAGTATGGTTTTTAATACTGTTGAAAAGGTGATTACTTCATTCAGTGGAAGAAACGCATAACTAAAAGGCACCCTAATGCTTGAAATCACTAATTACTAATTCAATCCTGTAAGTACATTTCTTAGGAAAGTTCAGAAAGTTCTTACACATTACACACGATCTGTAATAGTAACAACCACACTTTAAGTGTTGATATTTGAAATACTTGTTTCCATAAGTTTGAGGTTGAGAATAGTCAGCCATAAAGATAAACTTCTGTAGCATCTCTCTTATCCATGGGTGTTGATAGTACTAAAACAATTCCTGAACTCCTGTAGGAAAACCTTTAATATAGCTTAATGGGAATTTATACCCGAGCTCCTGCAGTGTTTATTCATTTACATAGTTTGAAATTTTCTCCTATTTTGTAATTATTGTTGGTCAAACTATGATTTATTCATTATTTTTTACTGTATTTTTTCTCTTTCTCAGATAATGTTTTAATATATTTAGGAAGTAAATACTAGTAAATTCCAGAGCAGAAAAGTCTATAATCTTTTTCAGTCTATGATGTGTGGAGAAATACATAAAATGAGTAATGTCATTTATCAGGAACTGTGTGATCTATGATTAAAATTCTTCTGGACATTTTCTGAAAACAAGATAGTAATTTTGAATTATTTATCTAAATATTTTGCTAAGATTTTCTCTGTTTGCCAGGCTACTAGGCAGCATTTATCTTCAAGAATTGATACGGTAGACTGCAAAATAGATGAATGTACAGATAATACAGCAGCTACAAGGGATGAGGTATGCTGAAATAAATGGTTGGCTTTTATGTTCTTTTACCTTCATGGTTTGACATTCATTGCTAAGTCTTTGAGTATGCTACTTCCTGGTTAGGTGTCTAAGTTGCTTGAGGATGTGAAAATGATGGGTGTTGATGTTCAGTCCGTGCATCATGTTGTTCAATCCTTGGTAATTTGTTGCATATTGCACTGCAGTATACCTCTTCTTAAATTGTATTCTTTTCTTTGCATCTTTTGTTTTGTTCTTGGGCTGAACTTAACTTTAAAAATTTAATGCAGGAGAACAAAATTAGTAGCATAGAAGATAAACAGGTACTTTCAGTTGGTCTCTTCTGCATTTCTGTCTAGCTACCGTGATGACACCCTATTGTATTGTTATGCAGGGACAAACTATTGGAAATTTGGGTAGGTTGCTTAAGTTTGCATGGAGTTATCAAAACCGCAAAGCCATGGATCAGATAGAGGCATGAACATGATCTCTTATTATTTTGGCTGCATTTTATATTTTTTTTCTTGATGTTTCTTGAGTGTGGATGTTATATTTTTTTTAGGGGGCCTCATCAAGTTCATCAAAACCCACTCTTGAATTGCCACAAGCTACGCCTTCTAGGGTATGGCTCTAAACCTTCTGCAGGATATCAGTTTTGATTTGTATTGGGAGAATACATTTGAAAACTTCCCTCCCAAACAAACTAATACTTTCTTTTCCTTTAATAATCTATGGAGAGACAGTGATGACATCTTCTTGAACATCATATATAGCATTTTGGGTGGTCTTGAGTGTTTGGTAACTCCCTTTTTTTCCTCTCTTAAGACACATCTTCATGTGAGAACATTATTTAAACAGCATGGGCCTTAAACCAATGGATAAAGTCCTCTAGCTGACCTAGGAGGCCACACGTTTAATACAGATATTGGCCTCTCTTTGTAGTGATGGAAGCCTTTTCTAGGCTGTTTATCCCTTTTATGAGTTCTCCTTTGGAACTTCAGAACTTGTTCGCACAAGGAAATTGAAGAAATGCAAGAAGAAAGTTTCAATAGTTCTGAAATGATGATTGATTAAGAGGAATAAGAACTAGTTGATACAAAATTTCCTGGGTTTAAATTTTGATGATTAGATCAGTTTAGACCAGTAGTCGATAAAATAAGGTCTCAAATTGTTTGAAGTTGATATACCAATTTCAGTCTGTATTAAGTATAAACTTTCTACGGATTGCAACTTCTGCTATTCTTGTGCACTCTGCATTCTTTTCTTGTGATGACTCCTGCTAACTGGATTAGTTTTAAAAGGAAAACAAGGAGAAAGGAATGAATTAAATACATTAGTTTATTGGGACTAGAGACTTAAATGATTTTCCCTCAGTTGGTAAGTTACTACTTTTGGTGAATGCCCTGGAATCCATTTCTCCAGTTCCTTCTTTCCTTACTTTCTGTTTCCCCCTCTTGCAGGCTGGATCATTGCCTTCGAATTTGTTAGTGAAACCACCATCTCCCTCTGCTTCTGAAGAACATCGCAAGGTACAAAATTCTCTTTTTAAGCTATTGGAGGGCATAGCCATGGTGATTTGTTTGCTTTAAGAATTTTAGTGTATCTATCTAATTTTCTCAGAATAGAAAATTTCATTGTCATGCAAAGATTATGGCTTAATAATTCTGTAAAAGGAAAAAAATGTATCTGGAGTGAGTATGCAAAAAGGTGAGCAGAAAGAGGTTGCTTGCTTTCTGTGAACAAAGAACAAAGTAAAAAAGAATTATCTTTAATATTGGAATGAAAATGAATATTTCTTCCCCAAGATCTTTAATAGATGGTTTAGGTTTATCTATAATTTGTTTCTGTTTGGGATCTGTTAAGCTACAAATTTGATGCATTTGTTATTATTTGTAAGCCAACACATGTATGTCTATTTCAGCATTTGAAAAGTGCTATATTTTATTCAGGCCTTGAGGCTAATGCTAATTTCCTCAGATATTAGTTAGTTGCTATTCTTTTTGGAAAACTGTATGACAGCTTAACTCTCTCTTTTTTTTATTTATTTTAATCAGCCTTATCAAGTGTCAAATGGATTAGAAGCATTAGGCCAAAGCAATCATCAGGTCCCCGCGGGGAGTCTCCCCACAGATATTTCTAGCAGTGGATCTTCTGGTGCTGGTTTTCTTGCCCTGAATTCTTCTTCTTCTTCAGGCAGGAGAGCTGCTTCAATGGTGAGGCGTACCTTCAGTGCATCGTTGTCTTTCAAAGCTTGAGATGTGTCACTCTTGATTAACAAAGCACACTTTTTGCCGCGGTTGGTATTTGCTAGCCTGGTGAAGCCCCTCAGTAATGAGAATCTGACACCAGATTTGGTTGCTCTCTCTAAATTTTGTAGAGTTTCGAGTTCATTTATGATAACATATAGGATATATATACATACACACATATGCAAACTCTTAGTTACGGTTTATTTATTTAGCTGGTTGCCGAAAGAAAACAAAGCAAAGAAGTAAAGACTTTTTTTTTTCTTTTTCCTTCTATTTCCCCTGTACATGTTTTCAGTTAAATATTTTAGTTTCCTGTCGAACATAGTAATGAAAATAAAAACGATTACCTGATAATGGTATCATCGTTATCAGGGATATTATTTTTGTCCCCAATTCACTTTTTTCGTGTTGCATATTCTCCCTGTTTCTCCCTATTCTAAAAGCAATGCTCGTTTATATTATTATTTTTTTTTAGGCACGAAATGTTCTAGATGAATGAGAGGATATTTTTAAATTAAATTCATATATAGTTTAATTCCTGTTTGAGTCGGGTTGGTCCCTTGTGGGAGGAATCACCCTAATTGAGTGAGAGTTTGAACCCTAACCTTTTAAGTTAGGAAAGTTTCTTACTAGCTCACCTACGCATAATGCTCGTTTATATTATTAATTTTGTAAATTATTGGAGTAGTTAATTCGTATATACACAAATTTTTTGTTTTTTTGTTTCCTTTTCGAATGAATTATACTCTTGTTATTTTTATTTTTTAAATTTTGTCTTGTGTCAATAGTGGGTATCTTAAAATTTTTCAAAATTTTTATAAATTTTCAATTTGTTCCGAATTATTGATAATTTTAAAATTTTCACTTATGACGGTGGAGTTTATGGGCTAACGGTAGAATTCACTCCGGTTCCTGGGCCTCATTTAGAGCCGTTTAATGTCCTGAGCCCACAACAGCAGCACCCTTTTATTGTCCTAGGATAGTGGGAATTGTTTCCCGCCATTTCCCTTAGAGCAATCAGTCCCTTTATGGTCAGTTCCACAAATTCTTTAGCGGGAAATTAACAAGGAACTATTAGAAAGAGTTGAAGGAAATGGAAGCGTTCCAATCTCAGAGGAGTTTTGCTTCGCCGGAAATCACCGTTCAGACTCTTCCTCTCTACCGTTCTGCTCCGGTCCTGGAAGTTAGACTCGAAGACTTTGAGCTTTATGCCATCGATCGGCTTCGAGGTTTCCCTTTTCTCTAGTTTAGACTAAAATTCCTTCATTTCTTCGCTGTCAGATAAATCTGTGTATTCTTCACTACATTTTCTGATAGAAATTAAAATAAAATGTTTTAATTTTTTTTTTTTTGTGGATTTCCCTAATTTTCGCATTCTTAATTATTAATTCATTTGACTGTTGGAATTCTTAATTTGACTGCACTTACTGGCTATGTATTCCTGGTATTATTTATTTAAGTTTAACTTTGAATTTTTAGGTTAGTTGCTGCAATAGCTTTGATATTGGAAGAATTTTCTCTTGTAGTATTGAGATTAGCTTCTTTCCTGACCAGGAGATGAAGTGTTATTGTTGGTTTATTTGATATTTTTGTGCTTTAAATGCAGTTCTCCAAGGAATTTCTGATGGATTATCTAGGGGAAAGAAACCTGAAGAAATGACGAAATTGGTGTGCCCCCATTTTCCAACTAGGACAAACTACTCTTTTTCCAATATGGCTTACACTTCTTCTTTCCTACTTTTTATTGTTTTAAATTCGCACTCTGATATTCAATCATGGGTTTCACATAGGTGGAAGATCTTTTGAAATTGCATATGAGGCATCCTCAGGCATCCGAAGTTGTTAACAAGGACGTCATATCCCACTTTGTCCTTCGTCTTGTCTATTGTAGAACGTAAGCTCCTAAAGTTATCTTAGAAGTTTCTAATTCATTCAATTCCAGTTTAGTTTCTTAGTCAATTTATTTTTTCCCCTTACTTATATGATAATTTAGGGAGGAACTAAGGAAATGGTTTCTTTCCATGGAGACTACCTTGTTCCGGTATCGTTTCCGGTCTGAATCTGCTGAAGCACAGGTTGATTATTAGTTTATTTTCAATTGGTTGGATGTTTTTGTTGTTAGGGCTCTAGGAAGGGAGTTGAGATTGAACAAAATAGTTGATGCTGATCACTTTCCATTTTGTTTACAGAGGGCACTGATGGCAGAATTTCATCTTCCTTACAAAACTGTGAGCAGTACTGAATATGAGGTACTTTATGAATTGGTTATCATGCTCTTCATAGACCATGCACTTCACGATTGTAATGTCTCTCAAAACTATTCAAGTTTAACTGACTAGTAAAGTTACTCTATCTAATATATATACAATGTTTATTCAATATTCTTAGCTTTTAATTTGATTATTCTCCTTTGCAGAATGTGAAAGACCAATTGGCACAAGTTGCATGGTCTGTTGGTCAATCTCTCTCTGGTGGTAATTATCTGAAGACTCTCTAGGTTGATATTTTTCTGTTGCTGATAATAAATCTGAATTAAGTTGGCTGATATTACTGTTTTATGCCTTTTGCAGTTGATTCTATATTCATCAAAGTAAGTTCACTTCATCCCGCTGATCTATCCAAATCATGAAAAAGCGGGGTTTTCCCTTGCCTTTTAGAATGTAGCAGCACCACTTTAGCATAAAGAAGATAGACCAACTGGTTTAAAGATTCATATAGTAAATATGTGACAGTATTATCTGTTTTATAGCAATTCTGTTAGAATCATTCTCCAAAAATGCTAAATTGTATTGCTATTATTTTTGGCAAATATATGAATTGGGTTTTATTGTCCTTGAAATACATGGGTAGCTTACTAAAACCATGAGGTGCTCTAACCATTTTGTTGGAATATATTAGATGCTGTGTCTAGTTCTAAATTCTTTGTGAAATTTTCTTGATACTTGAGAGAAACAAAGAACCTTCTCCTCTTAGTGTTAGTTTAGAATCATAGTTTGTTCCCTTGTTGATTTTAGACACATGTTTTCTTTTATCTTTCTTTTATGAACATAGGTTCCATTTGAAGAAGTTCCTGATCTTGTTGCAAGTCGTCGTGTGTTTATTCGTAAAGGGCATGCATATGTTGGTATGAGCCAGGTGAATTGAAAACTTGCTTATCGTGTTGTATCCATATTTATCTGGTGTTTACCTCTGAATAATGCATATATTCCTGATGTAGGTGGTTTCTCTTGTTGTCACACAATTCCGTAGCCTTCTTTCAAAAGCACTTGTGCTTACAAACAGGTTACCTCTTTCACTTCTAATATATTTGTCCTTCTCCTGGAGAAATTTTACCTGATCCTTGCATCGGATTATTAAATAACACCTTACAGCATTGAATAACAGCATTAGTGTTTTCCACCTTTTTTTTGCTTAGGCTAGTATTAAAACTTATGTTTAAGTGAAGTTTTTTCTAAAGCTGAAGGTCCTGATACGAAGCCTGGAAGTTAAGATGGTTCTATTAGCAAATTGCAGAAACTCTTGAAATATTAAGTGGCTAATCCCTTGCCTCTTTAATCTGTAATGACACAAGGTGATCTTGTGACATCTCATTTTGTAGTGTCCATGACCCCATTGAATAAGTAATTATGGAAAGAAGTAGATGAAATGGAGGTATGAAGAAATGATTTTGTCTCATCTCATTTGTCATTTGTTCATAAACCTTTAATAATTAATTACAATTTTTAGCCATTGATGCTTTTTTAACTTCTAAATGGAAGTTATTCGTATTACTGGTGATGATTCTCTATATTATAAAGCAATTCTTTTCCCACTTATTATGTGCAATAATACCCTGGTCTCTGAGAACATGCAAATGTAATTATTGGACATTCTGTACCACGTATCTAGTGCTGCCAAATCTATCTTTCGTATACTGTTGCTTCATTTGGCTTTGTTGTAAAACAGGGGTCTGGGTAGCATGTGAGCTAGAGTTATTTGAAAATTTTCTTCCACCATTTTCATTTGATGAAAAATTGACAAATATGAACCAATATCTTAAGATCATTCTTAAATAATGTACTATGAGATGTAAGAATTGTGAAGCATTGCGTACTCATAACATTCAGTATTTTCCACAGAAAATGGACATCCATGATCAGAGAACAAGAGAAAGATCGTTTGACTCCTGTAAGTGAAGGAATTGCAAATTTTTTGCTTTCTGAGTTTTATGTTCTAACTCTTCTGTTTACTGCACAGATCATTGAATCCTTATCCTCAAGTTACTTAGGACCGGATTATAGTCAGGTACTACTATCTAGCTACTCTGCTTTCAACAATGTTTTGTTGCATCAGTTCAAATGGTGTTTGATAAAATGTGCATACTTCTTGTAGCCAAAAGAATTTACTGAAGTCTCCTTAAAAGACATCGATCAAGTGGCTAAAAGCTCATTTCCTCTGTGCATGCGTCATCTCTTTGAAAAAGTAAGAAATTTTCTCTTTTTAGATTTAATTTTGTGACTTTGTGGCTTTCTTGAGAATCTTTTTATTTTTATATATCTTTACATTTTAATGAATTTATGTGAAAATATATCTTTTACAGCTAAGAGAGGATCATCATTTGAAGCATGGTGGGAGGATGCAGTTGGGTTTATTTCTCAAGGTTACCTATTAAGCTGGAAAATGAATCCCAATTAATGAGTCTGTTTGTTCTGCATTTCATGAACTTCATAATTATTTGGATTCCATTTTCTTTGGTTTTTATTAACTGCATAAGCATTATAATTTTACAGTTGGATAAAATATATAAGTGGAGTATTTTCAATGCGCTTCTTGTGGTTATTATTTATGTTCAACTTTTTGCTGATAAAATTTTTTATTATTACCGAAGGTAAGATGTTTCTTCTAAAATCAGGATTTTTTCCACAATTCACTTCATAGAGACAGAACAAAAGACCTTTTAATTTATTTGAGAACGTTGTTAAATAAGATCTGTGGATAAATAACAATAGCCATGTTGAGAAGTGTAAATACATACCAGAGGGATTTATTTTTTGCATGATTGGATTTCTTTGCTCTATAACTTCTTACAAAAATTCTAGTGTTTTGAGAATTTTGACTCAGACTATATCTTAGTTAGCAATGGAAGTTCCTTAAGTTTTCTGTGCTATGTTTTATTTTAGGGTGTTGGGCTGAAGTTAGATGATGCTCTTACATTCTGGAAAGCAGAGTTCTCCAGAAAGGTATGGCTCGGTTTTTACCCATTCAGTCTTTCTTTCCCCCTATTCTCCTTAACAGTCGAATGATTGTACTATCATCAGCTCAATTAGCTTCAGCAACTATTTTGTTTTTCAATACGACTGTTTCTTTTTTTTCCCCCCTTTTCCTTTTTCCCCCTTTTATAATTTGGTCTGTGAGGGTGTCCACCTAATAAATGCTTTAATGTGATGTTTTATCAATTAAAGAATATATGTAACTTTGGATTAGAAAGAAACTGAGTAGAATTCTTAATAGGTTCTTCTTCATACTCCTCTCTCTTAGTGCATACGCTTGTGTGAGAAAGGTAAATTATCTTCCACATACAGTAGTGGGGATCTACAAAGTGGCAACCAAAAGAATGTTGAAAACTTTATGCATTTTTCCCTATTGCAGGTTGGCCCTGAAAGATTTGACAAAGAATATGCATATAGTATACGCCACAATTACGGAAAAGAAGGAAAGAGGACAGTAAGTCATCATCAACTTCACATAATTTCGGAATATCTTTGGGAGATTTCTAAAATCAAATGCTTGTGAGCAAGTCTAGTGCAGATTTAAACTATAAAGTTACAAGCTAAAATGTGTTTTTGTACTAAAGAAGATTAAAAGAAATTAAAATGATGAATACCTGGACATGATTATTACTCCACTCTTTAGAAAATTTTACTTCCATCTGAAGTTTAGAAATGCTAAACAATGTAATTAATTGACTTCTGCTTCTCATTTCTTTAATTCAGTCAAAAAACTCAGTCTAATTTATCAACTAGTCAGTTTTACTTCTATAATCTTCTAGCTGCTTCACCGACTCACATTCATTATTCGTAACTGCA
Source organism: Cynanchum wilfordii (assembly GCA_025388415.1). Taxonomy (NCBI): domain Eukaryota; kingdom Viridiplantae; phylum Streptophyta; class Magnoliopsida; order Gentianales; family Apocynaceae; genus Cynanchum; species Cynanchum wilfordii. The sequence goes on along the minus strand of JAHSUH010003778.1, from coordinate 3,253,128 downwards.
GGATTATACACCTTATTCTTGCCAAAAGATTATATCTTCAACACCAGGTGTTGGTGATCATCATGGCTGTCCTTATCGTCATTTCAGGTCTTGCTCTGGTTAAAATTGAACTGATTCCCACTGTTTGCTTTGTTTTTGAAATATAAAGCATCTATTGGAGCTAATAATTATGTTCGCATGGATTTATGTGGTATGTCGGGCTCAGAGTTATTTTAATAACTGTCCTGTGGGGGATGAGTAATGTCTTGATGTTTTGAAGTGATTATGCCTCAAGAATTCTTTCCCAGCTAGCAGTAGTACCATGGATATGGAAAAGCTATGCCTGCATGTATATTTATAGATATTGATATCATGTTTTTTAGGGGCTAAAATTTTTAGCTTGTCATTCTTTGCATGTAGTGAAGAGAATCTCAGAGCTGCACTTGGAAAGATGGGAGTAGGAAATCGCACATTAGAGGATGTGATAGGCAAAGTGCGAAATAGACATTATCAGGTTAATATGCAGCCTTTGATGCTATTCTATTGTTTTTGGTTACTTTTGTTCATCTTCCAATAGAGCTGCATGAAAACCTACCAAAACTATGTGCAGTTGGCATGCACCTTGACATTTGAAGCTGTTCATAGTGCATCTTGTGATGCTGGGGTTAATCATCCAAACCAGTATTTCAGTGACAGCAAGAAAGTTCTGGAATCAAGGGTAAGTTCTGCAGTCTGAAACTGTAATTCCTATCTAATTTTGTTGATGAACTTTTAGTCATGTGTACATCAAGACTTAACTTGCCTAGGAGTGGCTTCACTATCTGAATCCTGTGAAAATAGGAACAAATGAAGATCCCCGAAGTCCTCTTGACAGAATAGGGTGTTAAACTACTTTGTTGGTTATTGGTTCGGGAATTTGTGATGGAGATATGTTCTCTGTTGTCCCTGTGCTTTGTTGTGATGGTAATTTTATTGTTGATGTGTGACCAGCACATCTCCTTCATATATGCACTTTGCAATCCTGAAATCTTCTTTTTCTTTCTGTTGGATCTCCTGTATGGATTTGCTATGTAGCTCATGGGTTGACTAATTGCCTTCTGAATTTTGATCCATGCTAAACTAAGTGGACTGCAACTTCTTGCTTGAGTTCAAATACATGTATGTTGAGCAAAACTGTCTACAGCACGGTATCAAACTGCAATACATAATTCTGATGTTGCAACCAAAAATTGAATATGATAATAAAAAAAAAGTACTGTTGCCCAAGACAAATTCAAGAAACGGTGGTGCCATTGAATTTTTGGAACAACTAAAAGCCTTTCCTTGCTTCTGTTCTTCAAAAGAACTAATGTGGAGAGAAGAAAAGGTCCTTAGTGCAATGAAGAGCAAATGGAAGCAAAAGTGTTGGCTATAAATAACTTCTTTTGATATTTTGATTTTGTTGCATTGAAATTTTATTTTTGTTGGTTAAACAAATTTGCCTCCTAACAGTTATTGATTACTTTGCATTTGGTTTAGTGCCATGTCTTCAATCCTGTTAATTTTTTGTTGCAGAACAATACCAGTGGTGCTTGATGTATTATTTATCTTGGCATGGGACAGTTGATTATGGTATTTTCCAGCAGTAAGTAAGTTCTTCATGTTCAGGATCCTAAATGCAACTATAAGAGCTACTGCTTCTCCGTATTCCATATTTCTGTTTCCTTCAGAAATGGACTTTCAGCTATATATAGGAGTCAATGGAATGAAATTCTTTAGGTGACCGAAATGAGCTAGAAAACACCATTGGTAGTATTTAGAGCAAGTTTCCAGACCTGCAGCCTTGAAGCACTTCTTTAGTTTTGATAGCTTTATTATCACATGTATGGATAAGTTTAGATATTTTGTTTAAAATTAAATGAAAGGAAATTATGTGGAGGCTGTTATCGAGGTGTAGGTTGATGGATAGATTGAAAAGTGACAGTAAGAGGTTAGTTGGTAACACATCTCCAATCAAGTTCTTTGGGATTGTGGTCCAGTTTATTTTTTGCAATTCCTAACCCTACCCAATTCATAGATTTAATTTTTTAGGGCTATAGCTAGGTTTGGTTAGTCTTGGTTGCAAAATAAAAGGGAATCTGATGCTTCACCTCTGAAAATTCTCCTTCCTTGAATGGAAGGTTAATGCCCATTCAAGTTTAGTGTCTCAAAGTCTTTATCTAATCTATGGTCAATATCCATGTGATACTTTTGCTTCCATTAGAGAAATTGCATTATTGTAGGACTAACTAGTCCTCCTTTATTTCTTATGCAATTAATTAACGGAGTTTTCTAATTTCCAGTTTAAGAGCTTAACGGCATTCTAACGGCATTCTGATTTAACGGTATATTTTTGCTTTTCAGGTGAGTATCTTGGATGATTACAAGCAATTACATGGACTAGGTTTTTGTTGAATCTTTTTATTTATCACAAAGATATACTATACATTCCTGTTCTGCACCTGTCCTTGGAGATTTCCAATTAATATTTGCCATGAAGGGAAGAGGTTTAGAATGTAAAAAGGAACTTAACATCAAAACACAGGAGGAAAAAGCAAAACGAAAGGAATAAATTCTATGATGGTTTTGAGGATATAAGATGTTTGGTGTACAGATCAATTGAGAAGCAAGTAGAGCATAAGAACTGGAAGAAACAATTACTCAGGTGTTGTAGAGATGTAGATGTCGCTCTTAGTAATACTCTTAGTTCTGTTAAGAGTGTCTAACCTTTTGATTTCAATTGGGGATAGCAGCATTTAGTTCTCACCTTGTATTATATCCATCTATAATCTTTTTGATAATTGTTAGTTAAGACTTGCATAATATATGGAGCTGTATTGAAATGCTTTATATTTTGCATCATCATACATGATTAACTCTGCATTTGTACGGGATGACTATGCTCATGCCCCTTTGTTTTCGTCAAATTTACATGATTTCTTGGGATACCATTCTCCCGATCCAACAACACTTTAGCGTGACCTTCCATGGGATAAAAAGAGGTTTGGGTTTGTGAAAGATGAAGTGGACATTTGGCGTTTATTTGGTTTCTTTGTCATGGTAAAACCTACACTGCCCCCTACATAACACCTGTCGACATTTTGATTGGTACCTAACACTATTCATGCCTATGGCCTTTTTAATGAATAGGTGCTGCCTAGATTGGTTCTAAGGTGGCAAAAGGAAAAATGATCTCTTTTGCACAGATAAGGTTTGGATGAAATGAACATCTTCAAGTATGTCTTTTATGAGCAGGTATCAGGTATGTACCTAGACATCCTTAACCACTTTGATGGCTCTTTTGAAATTAAAACATCTGCTTAGAATTCCACTGGTGAAAAATTTCGCAATGTCTTGGATTTGTCATCCTTAACCACTTTGATGGCTCTTTTGAAATTAAAACATCTGCTTAGAATTCCACTGGTGAAAAATTTCGCAATGTCTTGGATTTGTCTGTTGATCAACAGTGGACAATTGTGCTTGACTTTGTAAAGACCAAAAACTAAATTAAAATTTTAGAAATGAAAAAAAAAAAAAGTTAATGGTAAAGATATAAAAGGGGAAAAGTATAATAATTTTTATAGGACAATAAATTTTGCGTGACTAGTTAAAAATCCTCTGTTTTTTACGAATTAAAATGAAACTTTAAAAAATATATGTGGTGTGGAGTATGCTTGGGCATTTTCGGAGTTATTGAGGCAGTTATGGACCCCACAATTGGGTGTGGCGTGGGAAAGGACAGTGTATATGGTCAAGTTTGGGTATAGACGTGGAAGACAATGATGATTAATGTACTTCATTCCACGGGGGTGACAATAATGCAATGTCGATTGAAGTTCTTTGAGGCTTTTAAGCCTTCGTGGGACGCCTTCAGGAGTAGTAGTAGAAATCTAAGCCATGGATGGTAGTGGAATTATCTTGATCTTGAGGATAGGATTTAACTTTAATTTTTTAATTTTCAAACCTCATAATCATATAGTGATGGTATATCCTTTAAAAAGGTACAATTGTCCATCAAAAAATAGTCCGACTAAGGAAACAAAAACCTGCACCTAGCCTTTCATTTAGATACTGGCTCATATGCAAATCTAAATATGCCCATCCCTGGAACGTGTTTAATTAGCTTCCTGAAAAGATTCATTTTTAAGGTGGAAAAAGGATCTAAGTACTGCTCTCTTTCTCTCTCTCCGCGCATAACATATTGTATTATCTAGGTTATTAAATTTGCATTAAGGTTTTGTTCATAATAACAAGTTCATGTCTAAGTGACAATATATATAGAGAGAGAAATGTAAATGTGAGGTTTTAAGTTTTCACTTTTTTTTTTTTTTAATGGTGTGGTGTCTAGGTTGACCTGAATAATTCACACCCGGATCCGGCAGCATAATTGCTGGGTTGGCAGCACTAAGGTTGGGAGTGGGTGTCGAACTCTCAACTTTAAGTGTGGGTGCTGACCACTCGGTCAGCACTCACTTGACTTAAGTTTTCACTTTGAATTCTATCTAAATTTGAATGATTTTTTAATGTCGAATTTTTTTTAGTAAGTTTTCTTAACACATTTTTTTCATACACAAAGTTCAATTTAAAACCTTATTTAAGGAAACTAAAGAGAACTAAATTTCTTCCATTTAGACAATTGAGAATAAAAACTGGTAGTAGTGGTTTGGATGTGTTATGTGTGTAAAGATAGAAAAGATTGCTACTTTAAATAAATAATACCAAACCAAATATTCTATTACTTCCCCATTAAGATTATAATAATATGATTATGATTGATAAAATTGGTAAAATTAAATAATGAATGATTCCACACTCCTAGCTATGATTATGAATTAAAAGTAGAAGAATTAAAAATTTAAACACACACTTAAAAAAAAAAAAAAATGAAGATTTCGTACAGGCCGTCATGGTTGGTGCTGATATTTTGCGGATTTGAAAAGCATTACAAATCATCTTTCCTGTGTACTTTACTTTTTCTGCATATATCTGAATCTCTAAAGAATGTAAGCTATACTCTTAACTGTTTTTTTTTCTCCAAAATATCCATGTTTTTAAAATAAACTCTTTTTTTTTAAAACTGCTTTATAAATTATATTTAAAATATTTGGAAAAGAGTGCATTTTAATCTAAAAACACAAGTAGGAGTCTTTTATTGATTAATGAGAAAAAATTCTTTTAATTTGAGTGAGATTGTGAAACTGTTTAGAATTTGAAACTAAAAATTACTTTGTGATTCATTATTTGGAGGGAGTTGAATGCACCATTCTTAAAGAAAATGGCTTTTCAACGTTTGGACTATGGGTTAAAAAAGGGTGACAACTAATTAAAACTCATTAATTGCCCTAGACGACAATGCTTCAACCAGTATTAAACAATGAGCTGGTTGGTTTTTTTTTTCCCTTTTAAGTTGAAGGATAAAATGACAACTTGAGAAGAGTAAAAAAAACAGGGAAAGAACTCAAGGATACTGCTAGATTCAAGTTTCCATAAAAAGAGTGGTCGTTTTTTGACACAAAATCTAGGTCTAATACTTATTCAAAACACCCTGTAAATAGCATATGTAGGATAAACGACATATGCATATATATATATATATATATATATATATATATATAATATATATACATTATTGTTTCCGAGAATTTGATTTTCCCAACTAGAATCTAATAATAATAAGACTGTGTGTGTATATATATATATATATATATATAAAAAAATGTGGAATTGAATACTAATAATAAGAAGACTAACAACAGTCCAAACAAAGTTAGAGGAAATCTAACGTTGTCAGTGAGACATTCAATTGAAACAATAATGTGTGTTTGTATAAATAAATAAATAAAAGCTCTGAGTCTGAGTTGACTGAATTTTTCTATTCATCTCTCTTTACTGTTTTGCTTGCTGGGAGTGTGAGGAAGATATGACTTGTTTCTTTCTTTCTTGTTTTTGACAATTCTTCTTTATGTGAATTACGTGTACTTTTTGATACCTAAAACAAACAAGAATTAAGGAAATGATTATTTTAAATATATAATAAATAAAATTATATTATATTTAAATCTTTTAAACAGTTTTACTTATGATTTAAAATATTATAAGTTTAAAATATATTTATTAATGGTAAAGTGAATTAAGACTCAAGAAGAATTTAATTTTAAAAAGATATTTATAAACATTATAAATAATATATTATTTGAGAGAATATGTTTATTAAAAAAATATACTTTTATCTAAAAGATATTTTGTGTCATTTTTATGATTATAAATATTGTTGATATTGATTAGTGTAAAATTAATATCATCAATATGATTAATAATTATTATATTATTGTTTTTATTTTTATATTATTTATATATTCTCTCGATGTTTAGTGGTAGTATTGACCCTCCCCCAGCCCTTGACGTTATGTCATTGAAGGGGCTGATATTTATTTTTTTTTTCTTTTCTCTAGTAGCTGATTTCATAAAAGTATAAGATATAATTAGAAATTAATCTAAATTAATCAACATAATAAATTTAAAATCAGAATGGGTATACATAGAGAGACCGGATATATGGAAAAAGGGTTTCTGAACAATGATTGACGTCTTTATTGGTGAAATTCTAAATAGGGAGCGAAATGGAAGCACCGGCCAGATTGAGAAGGCACCGGCCGGTCCATTTTTGTCACACTCCCTCTTTTATTTATGTATTTAAAAAAACGATACATTTGATATCGCTCAGTATTATCGGACTAGGACGGGAGTGGGGTGGGGGAGGGGGCATTTTGATGGAATGGACCTATACACAAAAAAAATAATAATCATACAACGGTCCACTCTACTGCCCAATCATTCATATCAGGACGCTTCTGCCTCCTTCAATGCACTCCCTTTTTTTCTTTTAACTTTCACTTTCTTTAAATTATTTAGTTTGAAACAATAAAAAAATATATTATAAATATTATACGAGATTGTTCGCTTTGAGTATCACGTAAGAATCAGGGTAAAGTTTTCCCTTAAGTAAAAGTTGAATTAGGTGAGTTTAACTTAATTCGAAATTTAATTAGTTGGAGTTGCTTCATGAACTAGATGGTCTAATATAAAAAAAACTCTCTTTCTTTTTTTTTTTTATTATTATATTTAAAGTCACTGTTTTTTACTAATTCTAATTTAATTTAGATTATGCATATAAAATTTAATTTTTATTCAAAAAAGATTTACCATGATCTTTAGATAATGATCACAACAAATATCAAAATCTTGACCATATGTTACATTAATGACCCTGCATTTTTTTAGGATTCTCTATAGTCACTCAATTCTTTATTAAAGAACAAACCTATAATTACTAGTTTTAGGACATATCTTTGTAAGAAGTCCTGTATTCAAAGTACTCGTTAGTTTTTCTCGTACTGGAGAAAAAAAATGAGGTTTTATGGGTCAAATTAGGAAATCAAGGTATTTATTGATTTTTTTTCTCTTTCAAATTCCTACTATTAATATTTTACATTCATACTTTTTAATTATTTTTATCAAATAAATAAAGTCAAATAATATATTTTTCTGGAGAATATATTTTTAAATCTTTACAAGAAGTAAAAAAAAAAAAAAAAAAAAAATTTGAAGAAAATATAAATTTTACCATAAACTAGATTGAAAATATCTGTTTTTATAGTAAATAAATTATCACTTTTTCACAACTTAATTAATTTATATAGGGTGAAGGAATTGAAACATAAAAAGAGGCAAGTGGACAACATTCTATTATGGGACACAAGAAACTCCAATCCAAACCAACCTTTTATCCACACTTTGTACTTAACTTTTTCTCTGTTAGTAATATATATTGAATATATATATATATATATCATATTATGTATGTATGTTTATCATCTCACACCATAAAGTTGAAAGCTACAAACACCCTGTCCCTTTCCTCGCCACTCATTTTATTGGTTTGTGTTCTTCTACTTTAAACTTAATAATCAAATGTTGTTTTATTAGTTTTTCTTTTCTTTTTTTAAGAAAAAAGAAATCACTTGTAGCAAGGGTTTTAGCTTAAAAAGGAAGGAGGTAGAGAGAGAAAAAGAGAGAAACATTTTCTTGAATTGTCCATCCGTTGAATGTTCCCCCCCTCTCTCTCCCACTCCCCCCCCCCCCCCCCCCCCCAAACAAACGTTCTAACGTGTTCCTCCCTCCCCTACTAGAAATTGTTTTCTTCATCAAAGACTACTACTTCTACTGTATCCCATTTTATTGCTCCCCCCCAATAATTCCAAACACAAGCATTAATCACTCTCCCTTAACTATATGCCTCTTTTCTTTTGCTTTCTTATGTACATATGTATATATCTCTCTCTCTCTCTCTCTATCCATATATATATATATATATGTATGTATGCATTTTGTTTACCTCTAGTTCATAGCCTTTCTTCTTTTCCTTTTAATTGATAAACCCTGTCATAGTCATACATAAAAGAGCTCTCTTTCTCTCTCTCTCTCTCTCTTTCTTCCTCTCTCTCACACATACATACACGCAGAACACACTGAAACAAGCTATGTCTATCTATCTTTTGCCAGTTACCACTTTACTGATCTAGACCATAATGGAGTCGTTGTCAGAGAATGAATGGCTTAGAAGACCAAAGTCAGTCTTCTTCTCTTGCACTTGTCTGTAAGTCTTCTTACTCACTCCTCCTATTTCTTTAGTTTAGTAGTCCTACAGTAATAAGAATACTTCTCTTTACTCGTTACTCTTTACTCTTTACTCTGTGTATGTATAATATATATATATCTATATATATATCATATGTATATAGTGTCACTTGCTTTGCCTTTTTTTTAATCCATTCTCTTCAAGACCTGATTTTTTTTCATGCATTCTTGGATGTGTTGCTCTTCTCTGGGAACTCTTAATTCCTTCTTTGCTTGAAGCTTCATTTTTTTTTTGAGGTCTGCACATACTTCCCCCCTTTTTTTTTTTTTTTTTTCTCTATCTCACACTCTTCTGTTCTATAATTGTGGGGGGATGAGGTTACTGTTCTCTTCATTCTTGACCATTTTGCTATTTTCTAAAAATTTGTTCTTATAAAATTGGTTGCAACTAAATAAATGCTGGGAGTTCATATATTATTATTAGCTTTTCCTAACATATCATTAAAATGAGATTCTTCTGTGAAATTGATTGTGATTGGATTTCTACTGGTAACTGTTTGCAAATTGAATATATATATATATATATATATATATATAAAATAAGAGACAAAAGACAGCTGTTATGTTACCTTCAGTTTTGTTTTCCCTATTTCACTTACTACACATCTGTGTCCAAATTCTTCCATCTCTTTTTCACCATTCTTTTTTTTACTCTCTAATCTTTATATATATATATATATATATATTAATAACTATAGTTCTTTTACCACTTGGGGAGTTTGATAACTTTGGTATCCTCTCTCCTTAATAATTGGACAAGGTGGGGTTGTATTATTTACAACTTGCACATGCTGCTTCTGTAGGTTTTTTTTTTTGTTTTTTTTTTTTTTTGCAGAACTTGACGGTTGACATAAATTAGGAGACAATTTTTTTTTGTGAGTAATCATCTGTAAGACTTCAAAATTTTCTGAAAGCCTTCTTGAATGCCATGGCCCTACAATTGTGTCCTTTACCTGACCAATGACCATTTCTGCTGCTTGAATTTAGAATTGCCCCCCTACTGCTTTAGATTCCTTCCCCCTTTCTTTTTTTTTTTTTTTTTTTTTTTTTTTTAAGCTGTTCTTAGTCGGTGGGGAGTTGTTGAGGGTTGGATACTGAAGCCTAGCCATTTTCTTTGAAGGACCCATCTTAAAAAATAGAAAGAGATTAGTTAAAATGTTCCAAAATTCCTAACAAATACAGGAATAAACTGTTAGTTTTTCAAGTTTTTTTTTTTTTTTAAGAAAATGTTTGAGAGAGGTTATATATATTTTATATATATGTATGATGCCACTTTAAAGCAGTTCCTAAGGAACTCTCCTCTTGGGATTCCTTAGACTTCCACTAATGGGGAGTAATAATGTAAAGTTTCCTCACCTTTTGACTTGCAAGATTAAAAATAGAGCTCAGTTTAGGTCAAGAATTGTTGTTGTACACTGTTCTCAGACATGAGAACAACATATTTTCTGCAACATATCTTTTTATGATTGATGATTATTTCCTTGCAGATATTATAGATTTGATTGATTTATTTGGGTTGGGAAGTAAAAAGGTTGTCTTTGTTCTTTCTTTTTTGTGATGCAGAGTTTTTGTTGTTGCACGAGTTGAATAAGTAATTGGCGATTTCAATGCTTAGGCAAGTGGAAGATCCATATGAAAAGGAATTTGTCCAATAAGGAAAATAGGGCAATTGGGGCTTCTCTTGGGATATAAGATAGAGAGAACAGTTAATCATTTTTCACTTTATATATATATATATATATCTTTTGTGTTTGACTCAAGTCTTAATTAAGAAGTAGCTAAAGAGAATTGAATTCAGTATCTATAGGGTGAAGTATTCAGCATCACAGGGATTTATCTGGTTGATGGAATCTTCATCTCTGTCGGGATCATCCAAGCGTGCCAAGGCACCTGGGAATGTATCCCAAGTGGCTCATTGCTTGGTTGATGGTTGT